>NW_004624733.1:41946738-42193025 GCF_000247695.1 Heterocephalus glaber | reverse complement strand
TATTAATCATGTCTTGCACCATGAGCAAAATCTTTGCTGTTATCTGAGTAATTATTTCTGATTTCATTTTTCCCAGATCCTCTTTTGTTGCTTTCAGGGAGTCCAGGTGCTTGAGTATCAGATTGTTCCATCCCGTTTCCCTTTGGGGTTGCTGTAGGTGATCTGAAACTCTATTTTTGAGGCTTTCTTAGGTGTTTTCTCATTTCCACGGTGGGGGGGGGTTGCTTCTGGCACCCACCCGGCTCACCTTCCCTAGGGAGTTTCCTTCCGGGTGCTGGGACCCGCTCAGCTTCTCTGCCCTAGGAGCCTGGGATGGCAGCAGGGGTGCTTCCTTACAGGTGCTGGGATCAGCTGAGCTTCTCTGCCCTAGGAGCCTGGGATGGAGGTGGGGACCTTCCTTCCGAGTTCTGGGACCAGCTGAGCTTCTCTGCCCTCTGGGCCGGGAGCAGCGGGACTCAGTACCGTGGTCTGGTGGTCCGGTGTCCTCTGCGTCTTTGTAATGTGGAACCAGGTGGCTGCCTGTCTGCAGCAGGCTGATTCTGCGTGTTCTGCCGAATCTTCTGGTTCTTAAGCCTGAAGACAAGCTTTGAAAAAGCTCCCGTGAGTCTAAAGGAAGTGCATCCTCAGGTTGGACACTGTGTGAGTCCCCAACACCAGACCTTTGGTTTATGGATAATGGATCAAAAATCGAAGTAGGAGAGGCAGTTGTGTGACAGTAGATGGAGCAGGGGTGGCCAGATGGCCCTGAGGAGTGTGGTGCCATGTGCCCACAGTGGAAGGGGCACCTGGAAGGGTCTGAGTCAAGCATTGAAGGGGGATAGGGCTTTACCCGGTGGCCCAGGTGAGAGGTGGGAGCAGAGACAACCATGCTGAGACCATGGCAGGTCCAAGAACCAGGCGGCTCAGCTGTGTGTCCGTGACCTGGTGAAGCGAGGAAGGGCTAGGAGGACTAGGACAGCTGAGCCTTGAATGCTGTAGGACAGAGCAGCCTGAGTACAGGCAGAAACAGGAAGGGCCACTGTGGTCTTGGGAGAGGCAGGACACTTGCCTGTCCAGTCTGGTCTTGTGCCAGGGTGGGCACAGGCAGTGGGGCGCAGTGGGCCATGGCCAGTGACATGGGCACATGTCTGTCCCAGGCACCCACTGCGGGGCGGGGTGCAGCCATGTTTGGTCAGAGCCTGTGTTTGAATTGCTTTTCTAAAACATGAAATTTCATCATTTTATAAGTATTATTTGGCCCAAATTGAATATGTCTGTGGGTGGATTCAGCTCTGTGCTGATGCTTTTGACTTTTGTCTTGAACTTTGGGCCTCTGGGGTCGGGTGGCCCCTGGCCCCCATCTGATGGTTCTTGAGCCTCCTAGGGCCGCACACAGGCCCGTGGCTACCCGTGAATCCTTTGGGCTGCTCCCGGCACGTCGGGTGTCGCAGCGCCCTAACTTTCCTGGAAGGAGGCCGAGCGTGGGAGGCTGCCCACCCGTGCCCCGGTCCGCCCAGGCCCAGCCGAGGACCAGGAAGGGCCCTTGCTGCTCCCCTCTTCGCCTGTCGTGTGCTGGGAGTGTGAACCTCTCCACTTTGCCTCTGCAGGCTGGGCTGATCCGCATGGAGGAGGAGGAGTTCTTCATCGAGCCTCTGGACAAGGGGCTGGCAGCACAGGAGGCGGAGCAGGGCCGCGTGCACGTGGTGTACCGCCGACCGCCCACACCCAGGCCCCCTCTTCCCGAGGACCCACAGGCGCTGGACACAGGTAAGGCTGCTGCGGCTGGTGGGCCCCCGGGGAGCACTGTCTGACCCCAGGGAGCATCCTGGGGGACGGAGAGCCCCCTGCAGGCCGGGGTGGGTGTCGGGGCCAGGCCTGTGCCCTGGGTGTGTGAGGGCGAGAAAGCCTGAGTGCCCAGTGCTCACAGGCCTGGGGTCCTCGAAAAAGGAGCAAAGGTTGTTCAGTGCGTGCGCTACCTTGTGTTGCCCAAGGACCAAAAAGTGTTGGGGAGCAGGCGGCCCAGACCAGGCCTGCACCCTCGGCCCAGTGCCCACCCAGTTGCCCCCTCTGCTGCCTCTGTGCTGCGTGGCTCTGTGATGGCGCCTGCCCCGGCCCCACCTGGCGAGTGCTCCTTCTGGATTCCCCGAGGGATGAGCCCCGTAAAGACCCTGGGTGCTGCCAGCTGCCTGAGCGGCCTCTGCACATTTGTGGGGTTTTGTCTTTCTCAACTTCAAACTAATGCACGCTTTGGGCCTTGGAGCACGAGAGGAGCTGCCGGGTGAGCAGGCGACCGACACCCAGCTGAGTGCTTGCTGTGGTGGCTGGAACCTCTCCGGGAGTCTCTGGCTCTGGACAGTGGTGAGGCCAACGTCAGGTCTGCCTCGGTCCTGCAGAGGCCTCACCCTTCCCAGGGTCCGACCACGTGGACAAGGCCACCTTGCTCCGGCCTGGCTTTCGTGGTGTGCGTGGGCAGCTGTGTGTCGGCCCTCAGCCTCTGGGCCTGCACTCTGGCTGAGGAAAGCCCTGGGGCCCGGGCCAGGCCCATGCACACGGCACCCTCACCCGGGTGCCCTAGAGGCCTGGAGGGCCAGCCCCGCACTGCGGTTCACTGCCACGCACCCTCCCTCCCGAGAGCCCGGCTCATTTACCTCAGGTCTCCCTTACCCCTGGCTGACAGATCGATGGCGTGCAGCCTGGCAGGGCACCAGGCTCATTTCAAGAAGCCGAGTCAGGCCCTTTGCAAAGGAATCATTCCGTCCGGAAGCCCAGTGCAGCGGGGCCAGTCGATACCTCTGGAAGTGTACCCTTGTGCTTCTGCCTGGTAGTGAGTCACCGCCCTCTGTGGTTACCAGCAGCTGGGCCAGTGGGCGCTGCCTGCTTGGCCTCCTGCAGGTTTAGCCTCGGCCCCTTCTGCCTCCCCCAAGCGTGGGCCGTGTGCGTGTGCGTGTGTGTGTGTGTACACACCATGGTGGGCAAGAGTGAAAATGGGGCAGGGCAAGTCCCAGACCTGGGATCCAGTCAGGCCCCCAGGCCCAGCACCAGCCCAGCTTCTTGTGAGCCCGGGCCTCTGGCCTCTCCTTTCTCCTAACTTCTGATGGGGTAGAAGTGCCTGCCTCTCAGACAGCTCAGGGCGGGCCACTTGGTGCTGTGGACTTGGTACTCTTGGGCTGGCCTCCACTGCCAAGTCCTGGGTGGCTCTGGCTCCTTCTCCTGGCTCCGGCAGCGTGAGGTGGAGCCTGCAGAGTGGAGCTGCCCGGGTGCCGCAGGCTGTGTGTCTGATCCCAAATTTGGTGGGGCGCTTGCCTTCCCCCGTGGCCTCATTGGCCCAGCTCTATTTTGTTGACTTCTGCGGTGTTCTGTCCTCTTCTGTTGAATCCTCCCTCCACCTCACAACCCCAGTTCACAGATCTCTGTTGAGAACTTGGAACTGAGAGCACAGGAAAGGAATTTCAAACTCAGAGTGAGCCTGGAAGCCCCTGGCCTTAGAACAGCCTGGCTGAGGCTGACCAGTGAGGTCGGGTGAGGCTGGCCTGGGTGTGGGGCACCGTCGGAGATGGGCCGTTGGGGGAGAAGGTGGACCTGCCCGTGGCTGAGCTGAGACTCCAGTCCAGCTGCAAAGGTCCCGCACAGCAGTCCAGGCTGTGGGCTGGGGGACACAGGGTCCGGCTGCAGCTCAGTCCCCTTCCTTTGTCCGAGGTCAGCCCTACCCTGCTGAGTGACGCCGGCCTGGGAGAGCCCATCTCCCCTGTAGGTGTCTAATGGTCCCTTGGCCCAGAGCTGGGCCAGCTCACTGCCTGCTGCAGGGTCCAGACAGTTCATGCTGGCCCTGGGCTTAGGGCCTGGGGTGACCTCAGAGGGCTCAGCTTCCCATGGGCCTCGGCCCTGGGGACACATGAAGGCATGTCCTGTGGGCGGGTGGAGCAAGAGGACACAGTGCTGGGCACAGACCCCTAGGGCCTCAGAGCAAAGGGTGTGCCCATGTGTGTGCGCGCGCGTGTGTGCAGGGCAGGTGCTGTGCTTGGGCGTGGTCTATTTCCCAGGGGTCCTATGCTCCAGCCTCGCCCCGGGGCACGGTGCTGAGGTCTCGACTCTGCCTGAGAGTGAGTGGATTGACGTGAGTGGATTGGCACTGGTCTCCTGGGGCTGGTGGGACTCCCGAGAGTCGCAAGAGCAGACTGGGTTTTTTAGTAGCAGGGATTGAACTCAGGACCTTGTGCTTTCGAGGCGGGTGCAAGCACCACTGAGCTCCATCCTGGCCCTGAGTAGACTGTTACAAAAGCAGGAATGCCCTGTGTGTGCTGTCACTAGCATGCGGCCATTGCCCTTTCTGCCGCACCAAGGGCCCTCACTATAGTGCTAGAGCCACATTGTTGGGCCCTCCAGCCCTCAGAATCATGAGCCAAATGAAGCTCTTGACTTACAGATTATCCTCCCTTAGCTGGGAGTGGGGGCACACGCCTGTATCCCAGCATTTGGGAGGCTGAGGCAGGAGGATCACCATGAGCTCAAGGTCAGCCTGGGCTACATAGTGAGTTCAAGCCTGAACTACACATTGAGACCTAGTTTCCAAAAAGAAAATGACCCTTCCTCAGGTATTTTGTTGTAGCAGTGCACAGTGAACACGGACACGAGTATGTTAATGTGGGTTTTTTTCTATAACAAAATACCTGAGAAAGGCTAACTTTACAGAGAGTTGTATTTAGCCCATAGTTTTGGAGACTGAAAGTCCAAGATCAGTCCTCTGGAGAAGGACCAACAGCTGCTGGTGTCACAGTGAAAGGCACATGTGCAGCGTGAGGTCGCATGTCCAGTTGAGAATCCAGAGGGCATCGGGCCCCGTGTCTTACGGTAACCACCCCGGACCACGCTTCGGGTGCATGCACCCTTGGGAGACAGCCGATCTGAAGGTCAGAGCAGGAACCCTTCCTTCGGGCGTGTTCTTCTGGCACCTGGTGTGTCCACGTGGCCCAGGCTGAAGCAGCAGGCAAGAGTGCTGGCTGGGGTGTCCCCCTCCCCAAGGTGACTTCCGGCGGTGGGCTTGAAGCACCTGGTATTTGTGTTCCCTGGGAAGGGACACGCCTGTCCTGGGCTTCGGGGTCTGTGCTTCCTGTAAGGGGTCCTGGAGCCGATATGTCTCCTTCTCAGGTGCCAAGTTGGTTGTCCTGATTCTCAGAGAAGCCGGGGCTGCCTGAGTGACTCCAGGCATTCACAGTTACCATTTTCACTAAGTCGCTGCACCTGGGGAAGTGGATGAAAAGCGAGGGCTTTGTCTCCATGGCACCAACTCTGACCAGTTGGGTGTGTGTGGCATTGTCGGCTGGCACGGTCAAGTTGCCCTCTGGCTCTGGAGACGTCTGTAGGGAAGGACAGGTTGAGGGAGAGGAGGACCCTCTCGCTTCTTCCCAGCCATGCTGGGGGCTGCAGTGCAGCTCTCTTAGCTCTGTGGGGCCAAGTGGTCTCCTGGGGATTGGTGGTGGCGGTGTCACCCAGACCTCCTTGGGGCCACGGACCTTTCTCAGGGGTGACAGGTGACCCGAGCCTGTTCTCTGCCTCCCTCAGCCTTGGGCCCAGAGACACTGTGTGGGGGCAGGGCCCTGTATGACCCTGGCCTCTTGGGCATGTGTGTGTGTACACGCACTCTCACACCCGTGTGCACAGGTGCAGCTCGGAGCCCAGAGCCCATCCCTGGACCCTGCGTGCCGTCTGCCTCTCACCCTGCCTGGGGCTGAGGAAGGAAGGAGCGGCTCTGGCTGCCACCAAGTGGAGAGGCTTAGGCAGTAAATTTGTTCCTGGGACTGGAAGTCTGAAGCCAGTCTCTCTGGGCTGAGATTAAGGTGTGGCCACAATCTGCCTCTGGTAGGGGTTCGAATGCCTGGAGTGGGGTTTCATGCAGATAATCCACCTTGGGGTTTCTAATCTAATCGCTGCCGCGGAGGCTGGGCGCTGGAGAAGCTGGCCCTGCCCCTGGCTCCGCCTTCAGGGGCTGGTTGGAGTTCTCCAAAGTTCCCAGGCAGATGTCAGTCATCTGCAGAGGGCCTTGCCATCTCAAGACAAGAGTTCAAACTTGGAGGCCCACAGGGCCCAGCTGCCAGTACCAGTGAGCCCAGCGGCACAGAAAAGAAAAAAAATAACCACCCTGTCCTTGGCCGGGCTTTATTTCCCTGCTTTTGATATAAACACAGATGACAGGAAACAGTTGGGGGGAAATGAAAGCAGCAGTGGGTGAGGCTGCACCGTGGCACACCGTGGGCAGACCGAGAGCACTCTGGAGGGACAGCCCGTCCTCGGCACCCTGGGCCTTGACCCTAGAAGGGTAGGTCTGGGAAGCTCGTTATCTTGCTGTCGAGAGAATTCAGATATGATTTTTATGGGAACTTTGCTGATTCTAAACTGTGGCTTCAAATTTCTGAAAAGCACCATCTGGCCAGATAGAGCACACGCTTCCCTGCTGGCCACTGCCCTCTGCCCTCTCTGGGGCTGCCCTCCCGGGGCCAGCCCTCCTTGGGACGGAGGAGGGCCGGGTGGGGTGGGGTGGGGTGGGGTGGGTCCCCTGCCCAGGCCGCTGTGCCCTGGAGCCCTGGCCAGTGACCTCGGCTACAGCCTTGTCCTCAGCGGCTGTGCCAGGTCTTTGCCCGCACTGTCAGGCTGCAGTGCCCTCCCTGACAGGCAGAGCAGGCACGACACAGAGGAGCCTCGCCCTGCCCCGGCCAAGGCCGGCCTGCAGGTTGGGGGGTGTGCGGAGGCGCTGTGGGGAGCGGCTCCTGGGCCTGCCCAGCCAGGCTGGGAAGTCAGCCCTTCCCAACCTGACCCAACTTCATCCTGTTGCCTTGCCCTGAGCCTGAGGCATTTTCCAGGCTGCCGGGAGCTCGCCCCAGACGTGTGGGGCGGAGCCCTGAGGGCAGAGCTGATGCTGGGGCGGTGTGGAGGCTGCAGCCTCGAATGACCCAGGCCCTGGACGGTGTCCTGCAGCAGCGGGCAGCTCTCAAGGGTGTGGGAAGGGACCTGAATTCGAGTTTGTGCTGTGGCCAGCCTGCTCTGGCTGCAGTGTGCAGGAGGCTGCAGGGAGCCCTGTCTTGACAGGTGGGAGGACAGGAGGTGCACATGCTCTGCTTAGTGGCAGCCGGATACCAGGCCTCAGTGAAGCAGCGGATTTGGGGTGTAGGGCAAGGGCCGGAGGGCAGTGGGAGAAAACCCGAGAGAATGGGGAATTCAAAGGCATCGCCTTGCACTGTTGTTGTCGCTGAGCTTCCTGCGGCTGCCGCATAGGTTGTGCACACTTGGTAGTTTAAAGCAGCAGTTTGTTCCCTCGCAGTTCCGGAGCTGGGAGTCCGCAGCGGGTGTCTGAGGGCCCCTGAATGTCCTCAGGGCCGCTCCCTCCAGGGACAGCTCTGTTCCTGGCCCTGGGCTCCTGGCTGCATCCTCCTGTCTCTCCTCTGGGTCTCATGGCCTCCTCTTCTGTGGCCGAGGCCCCTGGGCGTCGCCCCTCCCGGGACACTTGGGATTGCTTTTAGGGCCAGTAGGGTCCCTGGGATTGTGCCCCATCAGGGTCCTGAAAGTAATCGTATCTTGCCTGCTTGTGGGTCCGGGGGAGTAGGATGTGGACCGCAGGGGCCCTGGCTCAGTGACCTGTCTCAGTGATGAGCCTGGAGCCTGGGAGATGTGGAGCCAGGCCAGACTTTGGCTGGACTTGCAGCCTGAGCTCTAGGCCTGCCTGGTGTCTCTGTGCCAGGACCTCTGCTGTCCCGGCCTCACCCGGGCTGGCCCTGCACCCGCAAGCTGCTCTCGAGCTGGCCCTGTGGGCCCACCATGCTCCTCCTCCACAGCCTGCAGCCTGGGAACCCGAGGAAAGCCGAGGAGAAGGCTGGTTGTGAAACTCGAGGCGGCTGGGCCGACTCCAGAGCGTGTTTCCGAGCTGAGCGCACCCTTGGCAGGGCTGCGGTGCTCCTGTCCTGCGGGTCGGGCCCTCGGGGCGGCTGCTGGGGATGCCAGGGGGGTGACGTGGCCCCACGCCGGGAAGAGTGGGCGGGGCTGGCGCTGGGAAAGCCAAAGCCGCACATTCTCAGAGGCCCGGCGTTGTCTGGGGTCATCGTGGGGAGAGCGTTCAGAGCTGGGGCTGAGCTGGAGGGCCCGGCCCCCGCCTGGCCTGCTTTCTGGGCTGGGGTCTGCAGCTGGGGAGCCCCGCCTGCGTTGCCTCCCAGAGTGGTGCGTGCAGCCAGGGCGCAGGCTTAGGACTCACCTCACCCACAGGGAGACAGTGGGATGTTGCGGTGTGCCCCACAGACAGTCTGCCACTGGCGTGTCACCCGGTGGTGCCCAGGGGTCCCCTCTCCCGCCTCCAATGCGATGTAGCTGGTCCTGGGCCAGTCCTCCCTCCCCGACCTCTGCCTCTGGGATCTGCGCCTGGGTGGAGGCAGCGGGTGACAGCGGCCTGGGGGGTCCTGGGTGCTTGGTCCCCTGTGACTGCATGGAGGTGACCTGGTCCCAGCTGAGGTGCGGGGAGCTGCTCTCCCAGCCGGCTGTGCCTCTCCAAGGAGCATCAGCAGCCACACAGGGAGGGGACACTTGCAGCAGGGGCCGTGTGGTGTGAGCCCCACCTGGCTGGTCCACCACTGACTGTGAGGCCCTGGGCAACATGCCAACCCTTCTGACTCAGTTTCCCCATATCTAAGTGAGTACAGCGTTCGGGGCACTGCTGGAGGTGACAGGCTTAGCCTCACCTGTCTGGAGCCTGGTGGCTGCTCTTGCTGCAGGCCACATGGCAGCGATTCCAGGGGTGTTTGTCTCGGCCGAGGTTCTGGCCCTCCCCGCCCCTTCTCTGCTGCGCTCTCCTCCACAGACACAATAGATCGATGCTTTTCCTTCTTTCCCTGGGATCTGTGCTGCGAAGGACGCTCAGCTCTTCTGGTGGCACTCGGTAATCACCTTGGCTCCAGACAGGCACAGCCAGGCAGAGCTGCAGCCTGTCGCAGGTGTGTCTGGAACTTAATGAGCACCTGGAGGGAACCCAGCCATTGCTTTGGCGGCGGCTCAGCAGGCCTGCGCTGTGCATGTCCCCAACACGGCAGACGCCGGTTCCTGGAGAGATGCTGTCTCCGGGCAGCACTGCGGGTCTGCGGTGGTTGTGCTTCCGGCTTGGAAGCTGGCCTGGACCTGCTCAAGATGTCCCTCGGGGTGGGCGGGGCTCCCCTTGCAGGACCAGGTTTCTGTGCAGTGAGAGCAGAGGGAGAGTGTGCCATGGGGTCCCTGGACAGGGCCTGCGGGGGCCGCAGAGGGGCCGGAGGGCAGGGTGCTGCTGGCTCGTTCCAGGGTTAGCACCGAGGTGGCCACTGTGATGGGCTGCAGACAGCAACGTCGGAAGGGAGCAAAGGGTCCTCGGCAGAAGCAGTGAGGGGCCTGGCTCAGAGACAGGGTTTGGGCCCGAGGTTCCAACTCTACTAGTTTGTACCAGCCAGAGGCCTCTGATCACAGGCCCATTTCCTCGGAATTCTCGGCAGGACGACAGACACCTTCAGCCAGCTCCAACCCTGAAGTGTTTTCTATAAAAATTTCCAATTTTCCTCGACCCATTTCTCTTTGAAATTAATCCCGAGCAGTGCTTTGCACTTGGCTCTGAAGGAGCTCTGAGCTTGGAAAGGTCACGCAATTAGGTGGAAACGCTGGTGTCTGGTGATCTGCTCCCACTGCCGGCTGTACTTTCCTCTGTGGGTCTCATCCTCTGTCTTGAACCTGAGCAGGGAGCCCAGAGACATGGAGGGGCGGGGCACGGAATCCATCCACATCCCCCCGCTCCTGCACCCAGCCCAGCCCCAGGGAGGTAACAGCAGCCCTGGGACTTCACGCCTGGGCACAAGCCACACGCGCCGGTCCCTGCTTCCAACCTGCAGCACCTTCCTCCCTTTCCTGCCGACTCCCCTTTACACTTTTGCCTTAGCCTTGGCCATAGGATCTTCCACACCCTGCAAGCATCTGCTCATCATGTCTCCCTGCTGCTCTGAGCTCGAGGAGAGTGGGCACTTCCTCTCGCTTCACCACGGCTGCATCCCCAGATGCAGCACCGGATCCTGGTGGACACATGTTAGGTGGAAGGTGGGCTGGATTCTTGGGTTGGGACTCCTCTCCCAGAGCTCTTGACTTGGCCCTTTAGACTGGGTTTGGTTCTGGGGTGCTATGGTTGGGATAAGCACCCCCTGAAGATGATGCTAAAGGCTTCATCTCCAGCCTGTGGTGCTTTGGGAGGTGGTGGGACCTTTAAGAGGTGGGGCCTCGTGGGAGGAAGTGAGGTCACTGGGGGTGTGGCCTTGAAGTGCATATTGGAATGCTAGACTCTTCTTCCTGTCTTTCACTTCCTGGCCTCCAGGATGTGAGCAGGCCTCTGCCATGTGCTTCTACCATGATGTACTGGGCCACTAGCAGCAGGCCATGCCACTGTGGACAGAAAATTCTGAAACCATGAGACAGAATAAACCTTTCTTCCTTTTAAGTTCCTTGCCTTAGGTACTTTGTCACAGTAACAGAAAGCTGATTAACACAGCAGGTGAAGCCTCAGCAAATGTGCCTGGAGCTGACAGAGTCCAACTAGACTGTCTTCCACAAGTGTCCAGGAAGCATTAGGGTGCACATCTGGGGTGGTGCGCACTTGGCTTAGGGCTTGTGAGATGGAACAGAATTTGCAAGAGTCTGGGCCAGCGGCTGGTGGAGGAGATGCCTGGGAGCTCAGGTTGTGTGGAAAAGCTGGGCTGGGAAGGGACTAGCACGTGGGCGCCATGCAGGGTTCGGCAGTACCTAATAGCACTGCTGCTCCCCAGGTTGCAGGAGGGATGACAGTAACAGGTGTAGCTCTCAGGTGGGAGACTGAGCCTCCGAGAGGCCCCTTGCCGCTTCCACACATGCCTTCTCATTCGTTCCTTTATTCGGACATTCTTACCAAGTGTCCGCTGTGTGAGCAGGTCCTGGGGGTGCAGCCAGGCATGAGCCAGAGGATGCCCCCCTCCAAGCTCACGTCAGCAGGGGATCCACGGAGCAGTAGAAAGTCCCACTGTCAGAGACAGATGGGGTACAGGGGCAGTGGGAGAGCGGACTGTGGAGTAGGCGCTCCAGGCCCAGCATGGTAGCGGGGGAACTGAGATCAGCATGGGGGTGGCCCCGGGCTGGGGCCGTGTTTCGGGCAGGGGGAGCAGTGGGTGCGGAAGCCCTGAGGCAAGCTTGTCTCCCGTGGCCCTGGCTAGGGAGAGAAGCAGCAGGGCCCTGTGCCTCTGGCTGCCCTGTGCCCCTCCCATGCTCGGTGCCCGTCTGGCTGGAGAAAGCTTTCCCAGGAGGAAGTGCGGGCGGTGGGCTCGTGGGGGCGGTGAGTCGGGGCGCAGCAGGCAGGCTCTGGGGTGGCCACAGCTCCTCCGCCCCGGGAGACAGGGCCTTGTCCCGTGGTGGATGATGCGCCCTGGGGGTGCCTATGTCCTCGCTTGTCCAGCAGGCCGGGGTGCGTCGGTGGCCAGAGATGCAGTGACAGCTGCCTGCCACACAGTGCTGCGCGCTCGCTGCCCTGGGCCTCCTTGCTTGGAATTCGGGCTCGGGGACACCCAGGCAGCTGGCCCTGGACTCTGTTCCTGGGAACCCTGCGGGCCTGGCTCTGAGCAGCTGTCAGGGAGCACTTGCTGAGTGACTGAATGAATTATGGGAATCGAGTGCCGAACAAACAGCACTCAGCAGAGCCGGGGTGGTTTCCGCGGAGCTCCCGTTTCTCCAGTCCCCGCCAGCACAGGGCCTCGACCATTAAACATTTTGCTCATCTGGTGCCACTTTAGCTTCAATTTGTGCCTCTGTTGCCAGCGAGGGTGAATGATCCTTCCCATGGGGGAGGACTTCGAGTGTCTCCTCTGCCATTGAAGTTCCCTGCCCATTTGGCCTGGGGTCTCACACAGTAGACTGGGGAGAGCCTTTACCTGCTCTGGACATTGACTTTCCACCATGTCTGACACAGCCTCCCCCGGGCTGTGGTCCCGTTCCTTCCCAGTTCTGTTAGTGTGCACTGCACGAGGCCCGTTTTTCTGTGGCTGAGTCTGACTCGCCCTCTCCTGCCCCTCAGCGCTGAAGCCCCGCAAGGCCGCGCGAGGTCAAGGCCCAGGTCGCTTCGCACAGGAGTTCGGGGAGGAGTGATTTGCAGCGGAGTTCCCGCCCTCGTGCCTGGCACACAGTTGGTGCCTAAATCTCCGTGAAAAGAAGGAATGGCTGGGGCTGCCTGGAGAGCCTGGCCGCAGATCCTCATTCCTGAGCAGCTGTTTCTGCAGGCTGCAGGCTTGCTGCTTTCACGGGGCCACCTGGCCATGCAGCACCCCGACCCCGGCCGCAACGTCTGGGGCTGGTGGAGGTGGAGGGGCTGGGCTGTGGGACGTCGAGGGCGGGGGCTTCCTGGTCCCATCCCCTTGCTCCTGACCAAGGCTGGCTTCACGCGTGCGACCCGTCACCTGAGGCCCCACGCTTGCCGTGAATCTGCGCTGTCGCCATCACGGTGTGTGCGTGCACGTGCGTGCGTGGGATGGAACCCAGGGCCTTGTACAAGTTAGGCGAGCGCTGCTCTCCTCGAGTCACACCCCAGCCCCTACCGCCTTGGAGTTCTGAATCACTTTGTGCATAAGGGACCTTGCACTGGCCCTGTGAATTGTGGCTGATTCTGCCCATCGCTCTCGCATCCGTGGCTCTGCTTCCTCCCTGAGGTTTCCCGGAGCTGTGGTCCAGACCCTGAGATGGCAGACCCCAGGTGAGCACCGGTGGGGGCTGAGACCCCATGCACAGCTCAGAGGGGACAGAGCACCAGGGACAGGAGCACCAGGGACAGGCCTTGCCACGAGCCTGGGACTCAAGCGCCCTCGGAGGCCGGCGGTGGTGTATGTGGATGTTGGTCGGACCCAATGGCAGCAGCGTGAGCAGAGGGGGCTTGGTGGGGGTGCAGCTGGACTTGGGATTGGCCGGCAGCAGGAGGGCTTCTGAGGTTATAGGACAGGACCGAAATCACAATTTCATGTAAAACCACTTCATTTTTAAATATTGGCAGCTAATTCAAAGTTTTTGAAAACTGTGTTTGAGCCAAGCAGCCCGTGTGTGTGGGGGGGGGGGGCCCGCGGGGGTGTGGCTGAGGACCTTTGCCCACTCAGGGCTGCCTCTCAATCGGAACGCACTTCAGAGGGATTTTTATCTTCCTCTCGGGGACGTCAAGAGAGCCTCCCAGTGGTTCTGTTTCTGCGGGGAGAAGTCTGCAGTCTCCCTGTTTCTCACGGAGGCCAGTGAGGAAGCCCATCTGCAGAGCATTGGCCGGAGGAGCGAGGTGGTGGGTGGGGAGGTGCAGTCCAGCCTGGACAGCCCCCTGGGAGAAGCTGGCGCGGGGCGGCAGCCCTAGCTCCCCAGAAGTGGCCGCCCTGCCCAGGGCCGGGTCCCCTTTGGCACCTGCCCCCATGGGGTCTGGGATTCCGTTTTCCCAGGCTCCCTGGTGGGGCTGGGTTTGCCCACCAGGACACTGCCCAGACCCCTGTGCTGGAGAGCAAACGGCCAGTTGTAGACACAAGAAGACTCTGTCCTTCCTCCTACGTCCAGGACCCCTGAGGAGGAGGTCAGACAACTGGGTACCTTTGTTCTGGGCAAAATTCTGGGAGCACCTGACATTCTTGGCCTTCGTTACCCAAACCGGGCTCAGATTTGTCCAGGATCTTGGTCTGAGGTGGAGCCTGGGGTCCTTATGCACCGGGAGGCCTCGGGCCTCAGAGATCGCAGTTTGGGCCCTCGGCAACGTGGACTCCTGGCCTGGGCACGAGAACCCGCCCTGGTGTCCTCAGTGCTTGGCACACTGTGGGTGCTCCTCAAGGGCCATGCAGGTGGGGGCCGCTCTGGCCTGGCCTCAGTCTCCTCGTTGTAGAACTGGGGGTGTGTACTAACCCCGGGCCTAACCCACAGCTCACAGGCTGTCCCTGCAGCCCCTCCCTCTCCCACTCCTAACGGGTTTGGTTTGATACACAGAATGACTTCAAAAACGTTGAATGTGTACTTAACAATCAGGAGGTTTTATGAAAATCTCAATTTTTGGTTTCCTGGGAGACCGGGAGGTGTGGCAGCTCTGGGCATGTGCCTTGTAGGCCATGCTCAGCCAGGGCTCCATACGTCCCTTCCCTGCCGCTGTAGGTCTGCCCACCCTTCCCTCTGGCATGGAGTTTGAAACTCCTGGACTGAAGCTACTCTGGGAGTTATACACGCATACGCTGTCTTTGGTTCTCCCTTACACACATGGGTGTGTGTGCGCGCACACTGGTACCCGGAGCAGGCCTTCCATGTCTCCACCCATGCAGAAAATGCTGGAATGAACCATGCCACCCTGTGGAGCTTCCAGGAGACTGACCTGTCGCTGGACAAGCCCTGCCCCTGGGCCTCAGTTGAGGCCTCAGGCTCACAGAGCCTCCCTGGAAGCCCTGACACTATGGTCCTCACAAGACAGTCCCAGGACCTTCTCCTTGGGCATTTGTGGCCCAAGAGGCACGTCATAAGCCTGGCAACCGGGGGCGAGGGTGTTCACCATGCCGTGGGTCAAGCTGGCTGCTGGGCCCTCTGCAAGGGTGGAAGATGCTGTGCGTCTGCCTGAAGGGACCCCGAGGGACAGCGAAGGGGAACTGGTGAGCGAGTCGCCAGGCCATGGGGTGCAGGCAGACCCCCAGTCCCGTCAGATTGGCTGGTGGGATAGCAAGCACGTCTAGGGCTTGGTGGCCCGGTGGGGTGAACTGTGCCATATACAGCATGGCAGCCCAGACCCCCCGCCCTTGTGGATGAAGATGTCCTAGGAGGAGAGGCACTGGCCTCCATTCGGTCAGTGTATCCAGTGTGGCCCCGGGAGTGGCTGAGGGCCGGCTTGCGGGGACATGATGGCTTTTCTACCTGCTGTCCCTTGAAGCCAGCCCTGTGGTCTTGGGAGACGGCCTACTTGGAGGCTTTGCTGACCCACTCTGAACCAGGCCCAGGCTGGCTCTTGGAGAGTGTACCCAGGCTGAATTGTGGGAAGGTCTAAACCCACTGGTGGAGGGAGGACAGGGGTAAGGTTGCTGTAGGCACGGAGTCTGTGTCAGCAGCTCCAGGACTGACCCCTGGCCCCAGACCCAAACCCACAGTCAAAACCCTGTCCTCATGGTTTCCCCTAGGTGGCCATGGTGCAGTCGTCTCAGGTCAGATGCAAATCCAAGCCTTAATTCACCTTCTGCGGGCCCTGGTGGTGGCCTGCCTTCTCTCTCTGATTGCTGTGAATTCCAGATTTGGGGGGAGATGAACCTGTGGTTCTGGCTGCATAGAAGCTGAATTTAAGTTTGAATTCCTCCCCATTTCTTCCTAAAGCTCTTTTTTCTGTCTTACCTTTGGCATTGCTAACCCTTGGCAATGGGTCCACAAATATAAGAAGTTATTTTCAGCTCCTCTTTCTCCCTCTAGAAGTGACTGTTGTCAAGCCTGATGAGTTCTACTCCCCCAATGCCTAGATATGGCAATGGGGACAAATAGTACACCACAGCTTCTGTCCCTGACTTTGCTACAGGTTGAGTTGCCATGGATGTGAAGAATTCAATTTCCCCAGCTCAAGTGCCTGACTGGCAAGCGCAAGGTCCTGGGTTCGATCCCTGGTACCAAAAAAGAATTCCATTTCCCATGTCAGAGTTAATCCATCCATCAATTCATCCATTTGTCTGTATATCCACCCCACTACCCAAAAATCCATCCATCCATCCCTCCACCCACCCGTCCAGTTGTTTATCCATTCAACCACTCAGACGTTTGCAAGTGCTCACGTGCCAGCCTTGTGCTGGTTGCTGTTTATGTATAAGCTGGTTTGGCTGGGAGGAGAGAGAGACACAGAGCATGAACCACTGCTTTCAGGCTTCGATAGCACTGCAGCCAGGCTGGAGAAGCACTGGGTATGAGTAGCTCATGTCCTGGGCAGAATGAATTCCAGGATCCCCTGCAGAGCTGGGGGTCTACTAGCCAGGCCTTAAAGGCCTCCAGATGACTGTGCTCTGGCTCCAGGTGTAGGCAGGGCATGCTGGTTCAAGAGGCCCTGCTACCTGGTTTAAATTTTGGCTTCTCCGTCCATTTTTCTCTGCCTGTTTCTTCATCTGGAAACTAGAGACGGTAGATGGCACCAGTAGGTTGTTGTGAGGATGAGGCCCCACCACACTGTAGAGGGCTCAGAGCAGGGCCTGGGACTTCAGGAGCAATGTATTGCGGTCACCAGAGGGAAGGCCCTGCCTCCATCCACAGCCGCCAGGAGGGGTCTCCCACCCAGCACCTCCTCCCGTGCCCCTTCAGGGGCACAGCCCATAGATGTTCAGCTTCCCCTTTGCTCTTTGGATTGCTGCTCAGCTCATTTGATGTGGAAACAGAAAGATGTCCACAGAATTTCCATCTTCTGGCTGCTCCCCCAACTCACTCCTCACACACTGCTCAGCCGGTGTTCGTGGGCTCAGGCAGGAGCACTCGTGGGCCAGATGGGTTCCCCTCCTGCCTGCTGGGAGGTGGCACCCTCGTAGTCTTGTCCAACCCTAATCCCCCTCCCAGGCCCCACCTCCAATACCGTAATGGGCAACTTGGGGGGGAGGGGTGATGTACCCAGCACGTGACCTTCTGCAGAACGCACCCCTCGTAGCAGTTGTGTGGACCCTCCAACCCTCTACAGCAAAGGCTTCCAACACCCCGGGGCTCCCAGAGCTCAGGATGAGGACTGCCAGCCACAGCCCTTGCCAGGCATTGTATGTTTTGTTTTTCTCACGTGGTATCAAAAAAAAAAGAACAAATGGAGCCAGTGTTTACATACACAGACGAGTTTCCAGCTTTCTACAAGAAATCAGGACCTGGCAGCGGCTGCATGAGTCTCCTTTGTGGCCCTGAGCTCGTGCTGAGGAGCTGGTCCCTGGGGAGGGGGCCAGGTGCTCTGTTCCCACCGTGCCCATAGCCTGCACTGGGCCCCTGGCTTGGAGCCTGGGCTCCTCGAGCCCTCATCACTGTGCCTTGTCTGTTTTTTAGTCAGAGTTCATTTCTCTGCATCCTTGGTCCTGTCAGTGGTTGATAGAGAAGAGTCGGGCAGAGAGGGCCAGGGTTCCAAGGACAGGCAGAGGGAGCGTGCGTGTGACCTATGGTTAGCGAATATTCACAGGGGCTCAATTTGCACCCTCCCCTCCCCCCGAAGCTGGCTTTATTCACGTATGTCTCCCTTGGGCTCCTAAAAGCATTTGAGCTGCTACCTCTGACCTTTTACAATGTAATTTACTATAAGTCATGTACCATAAGATGGAATACATAATGCCAGTGGTTCTTAGTATTTGCACAACCACGATCACTATTTAGTTCCAGAACATTTTCATCACCTTCAGTGGAAACCTCCTGCCTGTTTAGTCGTCTCCTCCTCCCTCAAGGCCCTGGCCACCGTGAATCTACTGCCCGTGTCTCTCCATCTGTCTAGTCGGGCAGTTCTCATCAACTCAGTGATAGCCACCTGGCCTTTTCGGTCTGTCTGTCTTTATCCCGTCTTTTAGGAGTCCCTTATGACTGCGACCACTTCTGCGTTAGCTCCAGTTTCCTTCCAGAAACTAGAGCAGAAGGGATCTTATTCGTGTCTTCAGAAAACCTCTAGTTTTAGGCTGTGTCACGTATGCTTTTCAGGCCGGTTCTCAGAACTCATCGCAGGTGTGTGTCTCCCTCTGCGGGGAGCAGCAGAAGCCCAGGGACATGAATACCAAGCAGCAGGGCTGCTGCGTAATGCGAGTACCCAGTGACTACAGCTCAGCGAACTGGGGCAGGGCAGTGGGTACTGACCACATGCCTGTCCATTGCCGAGTAGAGATAGAGCCAGGGTTTCTCATCTCACAGCCTTCCTGCATGGCAAAAATGTGCACCTGTGAACTCTAGCATAACGAAGTGGTAAAGACTGTGGGAAAACAAAGTAAAAAACCCCACCTCATCAGGGGCTGGGGATTTAGCTCAGTGGTTCTGCTGCCTGCCTCGAAAGTGCAAGGTCCCGAGTTCAATGTCCGGTACCAAAATACCCCCCAAAACATCTGATCACCTGCCTCTGCCTAAAGGGTGATTCTCTCTCAGTTCCTGAAATGAGTTCACTGTGCACACGGATGTGATATTTGTCCCCCGCCCAAGGCAGCATGTTTGCAGGTCTCTGATACCCGGGAGCAGCACGGAACTGGGATGTATGGACACAGTAGCGCAGATCTCCACCCCCCTTGTAAAACACACACGTACCTCTGAGCTGAGCAAGTCAGAACTGATGTCCAGATTTCGAACCGGCTCGGGTGTCAGTGTCTGCATGCGTGTGAATATGCGTCCACGGCTGCAGCCAGTGCAGCTATGAGAGAATACATTTGAGAAAAAAGGTTACTTTTTAAAGTAAGAAAAGTTACAAAAGAGAAAAAGGAAACAGAAAAACCAAGACAAATTGAAATCATAGAATAAGAGGGAAAACCAGGTCCAAATATAGCAAAAATCAGCAAATATAAATGGATTAAGCCCATCAATTCAAAGACGGAGGTTATTGCATTAGATAAACAAGATGAAGCCCAAATCCAGCAATATGCAATCACCAGAAATACAAATAAAGTGTGGAGGTCAGAAAAAGGTTGAAAATGAAAGTATGGAAAGAGAAACATCAGGCAGCCAGAGGCAGGCTGGTGGTATATCAGTCTCAGGCTCAGGACGGAGGAGATGTGGCCAGGGGAAGACGGGTCACTACTTAATGAGAAAAGGTTCATCTCTCCAAGATGATATAATAGTTCTAAAGGTAGCGCATTTGATAAAACAGCCTCCATGTACTTGATGTAAACTTTGTTAGAAATGGAGAAATCTATCATTTTGGGAAGAACTCAGCTATTTTTTTTTTCAATTAGTGTTGGATTAAGTGAATAAAAAATCAGCAAAGATAAGAAAGTTCTGAACAGCCCAAGTAACAAGCTTAATTCAATGGACCGAGATAAATTTTGCTTCTGATAATAGTCATTTTTCTCAAGTACACATCCAGTACTTATAGATATCTATCAATTAAGTACAAATTTCATGAAAAAGTAATTATGCATGTCTTGTTTCCTGACCATCGTGCTTTGAAGTTAGAAATCAATAGCCCCCCAATATTTTTTAAAGCATTATTTAGAACTTACAAAGAAATTTCTTAATTTACCGGTCACGGAAGAATTAATGATGAAACTTTAAAATACTTATAACTCAATTATGATAAAAGCACCAAACATCAAAACTTGGGTGGACATTTACACGGGAAATGAAGACTGTAAATTGAAGCAATCAGTTTCCAGTGCAGGAACTTGGAAGTGGCTGCAGAATTAATCCAAAGGAGGTAGAAGGAAAAAGACAACACAAATAAGATCAGAACTCGTAAGAACTTCTCTGGTCTGACAGCAGTTCTCAGGGGGATGCAGGGTCAGTGTTGCTAGATCTTCAGTTTTTCAGGAGAAACCAGAAATACGTAATGCCACAAGAAACCGAAGAATTTGAAATACCTGATATGGGCTGGGGAAGTGAGGCTACAGGCCGAATTTGGCCTGTACTTCCTGTATGACTCCTAACTTTTCTGTTTTATTGGGAAGAATGTGCTTTAATTGGAAAGTCACAGCAGGGGCGGTTGGGGGGGGAGCTAGGAAAGGACTCAGCTCAGCTGCATGCTACACAGGGGTTCAGAGCGGCCCACCTGCAAAGGCGGGAGGCCAGCGCCAGGGCCTGGATGGGGGCTGGGGCGAGGTTGGTCATGCCTCAGTGCTGGTGCCATACTCTGGAGTCCTCACGGCTGAGGGACGGTTGTTTCTAGGAAAGAATTGTGTCTTTCTGTGGCAGCCTCAGTCTGCGGACCTCTGCCTTTCCTGGAATCCAGGGGATCGCAGGCTCAGGACAACGGCTGGAGCCTTCTGTGTGTGGCTGAATGTCCAGGTAAACCTCACATCCCGGTGTCCTCAGTGTTGAAGGGAGATGCGCCTAACTCCGGGCTCATCAGCCCTGCCTGTCTGGCGCCTAGACAGACCCTAAGTGAGCCGAGAAGAGATCTGACCCAGGGTTTATAGGGACACAGAACGCGAAAGGGAGCTCAGGCTTCGCTGTGCTCTCAGTTACCTGTTGGGTGTCTGTGGGCCCAGGTGAGGAGTGGTGGTTTATAGCAGAAATGGCTTTCAAGTCCCGGCCCCAGAAGAACACGCAAATCATGTGTTTAAGGAGTAGCAGATGAAGGCCCAGGATTCTACCTGCTTCTCATCCCTGTCACGGTCCCTGCCTATGTCGTGACTCTATTACCCCTGGGAAGCTACATCCTCCTCAGTCTGATGGGGGAAAGGACAAAGACAGTCTGCCTGCCTTGCCCCCCAACTCCTGTTACTAAGTATTTTAAGTATTTCACTCTCTGACTATACTCTCCTGTTGGGTGTTTAAGACCAAGTAGGTAATCAAAACTTACTTCCTTTTACAGGGACGGTCAGTCAGGGCTTCTCAGGGGTTCCCTTGGGGCCCCATGACGAGGCTGTTGGCTCCTTCAGATCTTTACCAGTTGTGTCATCCACTGGGACGGGCCCAGTCTGGTTGAGCACGGAGCTTCCCTTAGGAGCGTGGGGACATTCCCCTCGTTAGTGACCCTCCTTTTAGCACAGTGCTCGTTAGTTGACTCCTGTCCTCTGGTCCAGCAGTCCCCCTGCTGGCAAGGTTGGGTGACTTGTGAATCGGTGGAGTTGCAGGCTTTCACAGGGGTCTTGTTCGTGTCCTGGGTCATGGCTGACCCTGGAGGGCAAGGGTGAAAATCTCAGCCCTATTGTCTTCCTTAGCTGTAGTCTCCACGCCTCGCTGTTGAATATCCAGGTCAGTTACCCTCCCATAAAATGGGAGTAGCAGGTCTTAATCCTATCGCAGTCTCCTCTAGATGCTGGGAGTTAGGGTCCCAGTGCATTTATCTTATAGGGAATGGCCTGTTACCTTACAGTACTGTTCAGATTGTCAAGTCATACTTCCGAGCAATGTTGACAGAGCACAGTTACAAAGTTTCACAAGGAAAATGTAAAACAAAGGCGATAAGACAAAAATCCAGTTAGCACAGTAGTTTAAGAAACATCATCTAGTCTAGTTTTGTCAGAATTAGAATCCTCTTAAATAGAATGTATCTGCTTAAATGTGCCTTTTAGGTGACTAATTTTAGAATGCACCATGTTTAGGTTTATCTAATTATCCTAGTGCATTTAGGAATGCAACCAAAAAATGGCTCTCTCTACCAACAGTGCTGGTTGGGGTGGGGCAGCACACCAAGGTGTTTTCCTCCAGCTCTGTGCTTTAGAAGGCTCTGCACGCGTAGGGAATACAAATGCATTTAACACATAACAAAGTCAGCCATAATTAGTATCACAGCTACGTAGAAATTTTTACATATCAACTTAGCCTTTTACTTTTAAGGCAAAATTTAGAATTTATAATCATGTAATTATAGCTATAATCCAGTGATTTTGTATTTAGCAGACTACAAAGTTTAACAGTGCTGACCAAAAATATCAGAGAATTTAGATATGTATACATCTGAGGACTAAAAATGTGTGAATGTACAAAGTTTGTAAAACTACAAATGCATAACTATGATACATGTATATGCATCTGGCCTTAAACATACAAAATGGTCAGTAGAATTTAACATTTCCGCGTTACTCAGTACCATTTGGGGGGAAACCTGCCACTGGGACAGTGCTGCCATTTAAAATCTGGTCCACGTGGACGGGGTGTGACTAGCTGAGCATTGTCACTGTATAAATGAGACACACTGTACATCAGGTAGTCAGTCTGTCTGTGATCGTTAGCACTCTGTCTCACCTCTCAAGCGCCAGTGGAGGGGCACTCACCTGGGATTTAGCTGGGGTGACAGAGTGCCTCAGCGCAGCGAGCATGGCTGTGCCTGACTCTGGGTGGATCTGACGGAGCTGCGCTGGGGCCCATGTACCTCCTGGCCTGCTCCCTGGGTCCTGAGCTGCCTCCCACACAGTGCCTCCCCGTGGGGGTGTCTGTCCATTTTCAGCTGCTAATGACACATTCCAATCAGACTGGTAAGCTGGGAGAGTTGTTTCTTTTGGCTCTCAGTTCTGGTCCCCCACCAGATATGTCTGGGCCTGGCTTTCTCACTGGCCATGTCCTGGGGCGGTGTAGGCATGAGAGGGTGAGACAGCCCACCCTGAGGATTCCATCCGATGGCCTTAGGTAACCCTAATCTCCTCCCACCCCCGCCCTAAACACCAGAGATAAGCTTCTGCCTTCTTTACCTCACAACAGGGATTTAACTCCAGCGTGAAAGGCGGAGGGAGAAACCACATTCCCACCCAGCACTCAGCTGCTTCTCTCTGAGTGTGGTGGACAAGGTTTTTGTGTGGGCACAGATTTGCATTATTTTGGGGTACATACCTAAGAGGAGACTTGCTGTGGCCCAGGATAACTCAGTGTTGAACACTAGAATATTTTGCTTTATGTGTGAATATTAATAGGGTGCGGCACAGCGGATGGAGTTGGACACTATGTTAAGTGAAATAAGCCAGACACAGGATGTTTAACCTTTTGGGAAACTGCCAGGCTGTTTTCTGTAATGTCATGAGTGTAGCCTCAGAACCAAGGTTGGGGACCATGGTGCCTGAGAAGGTGGATGCTCTTCTTTATTAGCAGGGACCCGTGTGTGTGCGCGCACGCATGCACACATGCACACACGGGGTCCTGTTTGTTTCTGTCCCTCATCTGAGGATTCATTGTTCTCAGGTCTTGGTCAGTTTGTTTTAGGTGGAAACTGGGGAGCAAGAGGAAGAGGTCTCAGTCCCGCTTCTCCTGCCCGGAGAGCCATTTCTTCATCGGCTCTGTGCTGATGTGGATTCTCCATGGACACAGAGGCCATTCCTGAGGCTTTCTTGGGCTAACAGTATTGTAAAATTTGTTAAGACTTGGTTTGTGGCCTGCTGTACAGTCTGCACTGGAGAATGGTCCGTAAGGGAAGGACGTCCATTCTGCTGTTGTTGGCTGAGGTATTCTATACATGCCTCTTGGGTCGACTTGGTTTTTAGTGTTGTTCAGGTCCTGTTTCCTTGTTGGTCTTCTGGCTGGTTGCTCTGTCTATTGTTGAAAGTGAGGTATTGAATTCTTCAGCTGTTATTGAAGATTTGTCTATTTATTTATTCACTTATGTTAATTTTTGTTTCATATCTTTGGTGACTGCTTTGGTGCATATACGTATTTAATTGCTATACGTTTTGATATACTGGCCCTTTCATCAACATATACTGCCATTCCCTGTTGAGAAAACTTTTGATGTGAAGTCTGTCTGTCTAGTATTAATATAGCTACCCCGGTCTCTTCTGATTACTGCCTGTGTGGAATTTCTTTTACCTTCCTTCTACTTCCAAACTATTTGTTTATTCAGATCTAAATCTATTCTCTTATAGATAACATAATTGGATGTTTTTGTTTTTTAAATCCATTCTGTCAATCTCTACCTTTTAATTAGAACATTTAACCCATCTCTCTCTCTCTCTCTCTCTCTCTCTCTCTCTCTCTCTATATATATATATATATATTCTCTTTTTTTTTTGGTACTGGGATAAAACTCAGGGCCTTGCGCTTGTGCAGCAGGCGGTGAAACCACTGAGCTAAATCCCTGGCCCTCACCCATCTATATTTAAAGTAATTATTGATAAGGAGGAACTGAATTCTGCCATGTATTTGTTTTGTATATGTCATATCTTTATTCCTCATTGTTTCAAGTACTGCCTTCTTTTGTGTTTAATTGATTTTAAATAGTGTACTATTTTGATTCATTTTTTGTTTCTATTTCTGTTTATTTTAAAGTTATTTTCTTAGTGGTCACCGTAAGGATTCTATTATCTTAAATATATAACAAGCTAGTTAGAATTAACACCAGTTCAGTTTCACAAAAACTGCTTCTATAAAGCTACATCTTCTATACCTTTTATAATGTTACAGCAAAAATTACATCTCTATTGAGTGTTCTTTAACATAAATTTATACCTTTAAAATGCATTTTTAACTCATATAAGAAAAAAAGAGGAGTTGGAAACCAAGGCTATATAGTTACTTTTACTTCAGCTCTTTATTTCTTCATAAGGCTTTGAGTTCTGATTCATGCCCTTTATTTCAACCTGAAGGACTTCCTCTAACATATTTTAGAAGGCAGATTCACGTACACATTCTGGTTTTTGTTTGTCTGGGAATGTCTTAATTTTTCATGTGCTTTTGAAAACTTATTTTACTGGACATAAAAATTCCTGGTTGGTGAGCCAAGGGTTTAGCTCAGTGGTTCTGCTGCCTGCCCTGAAAGCACAAGGACTTGAGTTTGATTCCCGGTACCAAAAAAAAAAAATTCCTGTTTGGCAGTATTTTTCCTTCAGCACTTTAAATGTGTTGCCCCACTGCTTCCTCATTGCCAGATTTGTGAGAAATCAGCTGTTAATCCTATTGAGGATCCCTGGTACAGTGGACCCTCAAGTTATGACCAGCCTGATCCGAACAACTTGGGTTATGACCGGAATTTTAGTTTTAACTTATGAACAAACTCTTGAGTTACGACCTGAATGCCAGCCACGTGTGCTCCCACATGATCTCGGGTACAGAGTTCTGTACAGGTACAGAGTTCTGGAAGGAACATTACATATCCTTTGCTGTGTGGGGTTGAGAAATCCTGGGCCAGTGTCTCTCTGAGGACACTGAGATCTGCCTGGCAGAAAGTGTGGTCTAAAATTATACAGGAGAGAGACTTGGACGGCAGTGTACCAACTTGAGTTACAACCAGCCCTTGGGAACGAATTGAGTTCGTAAGTCAAGGGTGCACTGTATGTGACAAGTCCTTTCCCTCTCGCTGCTTTCAAGAGTCTCTGTCTTTTGATAATTTGATTACAGTGCATCTCAGTGTCCGACTTTATCAGATTTGGAGTCTATTGAACCCCTCCGATGTATAGATTCATGTATTTTTTTAAAAATCAAACTTGGGAATTTGGGGGCCATTATTTCTTGAACTATTCTTTCCGGCCCTCTCTTTTTCTCCTTTCTCTGGAGCTTTTGTATGTGTGATTTGCTATGCTGGATGGTGTCTCATTGACCTCTTAGGTGCTGTTCATTTTTCTTTATTCATTGTTTTCTTCTGCTCCTTAGATTGCACAGTTGACACGTCTTCAAGTTTCTCGTTCCTCAGCCTCTCTCTTCCCCTGCTTTTGAATTCCTTGTTCTGCCCCCTCAAATCTGCTATTGAACCCATGTACAGAATTTTTTGTTTCAGCTATACTTTCCAGCTCCAAAATGTTTTTATTCTTTTTGTTTTAACTCTTTATTGATATTGTTTTATTGATATTGATATTTTCTATTTGGTGAGACATTTGTGTACTGTTTTACTTTAATTCTTTGCTATGCTTTCCTTTAGCTAAGAAATTGATATAAAGTCTTTATTTATAAAGTCTAATGTCTGAGCTGCCTCCAGAACAATTTGTTCATTTCTTTTTTTCCTCCTGTGTGAAAAGACTGTAAGTTTTTGTTTCTTTACATAGATCAAGCTTTTGTTGCTGTTGTTGGAAACTAAACATTTGAATACTCTAATGGGATGGCTCCGGAAATCAGATTCTCCTGCACCTCTGGAGTTGGTTGCTGCTTGTTTGTGTAGAGGATTTTCTAAGCCATTTTTGGAAAGTCTGCATCTTTTATTGTGCATGGAGCCTGAAGTCTCTGTCCCGTTAGCTTAGCAATCAGCTAGCCCCCACTATGTGTTTAGATGAGCAGGACTGGGGGAAAAGGACTGCCCCGGACATTGTGGATTGGCTACATGGTGAAGCATCCTTCAGTGCTTGGTAAGGTTATTTACAATGCTGTCTTAGCCTTCACGTTCTGTGTGCCCCAAGCCTGAAGGTCAGCTGGAGGTGAACACGTAGGGTCTTCTCAGGCTTTTTTTTCTGATCATC
Source organism: Heterocephalus glaber (assembly GCF_000247695.1). Next base: position 42,167,067 of record NW_004624733.1, on the reverse strand, counting down.
CGTCCATCCCTGGGTGTGTGAGTGGCTTCCTGAGTTTCCTTGAATACATAGGAGCTTTTCAAAGTCCTTATTTCCCCAAGTATCCCCTTCCCCAAGTTTTGGATCTCTTTTTTGTGTGCTTTGCCCCAGTTGTTGTACCTTGTCCATGGGGGCTGAAGCTAATATATTTGATTTCAAATGCTTTTGACAAACATCGTTTGGAAAACCGCTTCAGCCCTGGAGAAGCTCCAAGGCAGATGAAACGAAGGGAGTTGTCAGACGGGCGAAATGCCTCCGCAGTCCCTTGGGAGGAAGGTTTTATTGCTCTGCCCAGGACCCTCACGGTGCCCCCCCCGGGGCTGCCATACCCTCCCCGGGAGCAGGGCGACTGGACCATCACCACGCTCACCAAAATCAGCAGTTTCTGTCTTCGTTGAGCATTCCCTCACCGTTGTCCGTTTCTGATTAAATTCTGGAACTCTTAGAATGTTGATTTTGAGAGACTTACCAGCTTATATATATTTCTTTAGTGGAGGGACAAAGATTTGGAGTTTCATACTCTCTCATTTTGATGATGTTCTCCCCCTCATGACATAGATTCCACCTTGCCAGAACCAACTTCATATTCCCATTAATTTAATTCTATTGAGAGCTAGGAATGTTGCTCTTACGTAGTACTATTCCTTCGCTCCTCTCTGTGTTTTGAACCCTCTGCATCTTGTGTTATTTTCTATTGCTGTTCTACCAGATTGCCATCATGTAGTGTTGTATAGACATACTTTTATTATTTTACAGTTCGCAAGGTCTGAAGTGGGTCTCACGTGCTGGCAGGGCTTCGCTTCCTTCCTTCGTTTCCTTGCCTCGCTCGGTTTCTGGGGGCCCCATGGACCCCGAGGCTCATGTCATTCCTCCATCGTCAAAGACAAGGACCTCTCGCGCTGTTTCCCGCATTGCTGTCTCCACAGTCCTCTCTTCTGCCTCCTCCTTTCCCTCCATTCCTCCTTCATTCTTTCCCCCTATTTGTCCTTCAATTTGGTGGCTCTTTATCCATGTTTAAGACTGTTCCTCCTGCCACCTCAAATGGACTCTTGTGCGTCTTAGTTATTTTCCTTTTCAGCTCCTTGAGGCCACTTGTAATCCACTGGGCCTTCTTCGAGCAAGGTCCTCAGTTCGATCCCTGGTACCGGAAAGAAAGATTCTTGGTTGAATTTTACCACTCTGATTATGCTCTTCTACTGCCTCTGGTTTCCTTCCTCCTCTATGAGAAGTCAGTTGGTAACCACCCTGGGATTCCCTTATGTGTGACAAGTCGTTTTTCTTTTGCTGCATTCAGAATTTTTCCTTTTGTCTTTTAGCACTTTTCTGTCTCTGGCTGTGGACTCCTGTATTGTCCTACTGGAAGCTGGTTGTGCCGGGCGCTGCCAGCAGCCACGTCTCCGGTTCGCTGCTCCTTTCTCCCCGCTCCGTCTGATGTTCTCCTCATGGCGGCGTGCACGCTCTTAGTGGTCTCCCACGTTGCTCTCCCACTTTTCTTCATTCTTTCACCCTATTTGTCCTTCAGATTGATCCCTTTATCTATTTTTGAGATTTCCCCTCCTGCCAGCTCAAATATACTGTTGTGCTTCTTAGTCTTCCTTTTCAACCCCAGAATTTCCATTTGATTTTTTAAAATAATGTCTTTCTCTTTATTGGCATTCTGTATTTGATGAGACATCGTCATGGTCGCTTCTTTCCTTCTTGAAAGCGTGGTCCCTGTCCTTTAAACACATTTAAGATGGCTGCTCTGAAATCTCGGCTAAATGTCACGTCTGAGACTTCTCCCGGGCGTGGTCTGTTGCTGCTTTTTTACTTTCGAGGGCCACGCTTTTTTCTCTCTTCGTCTGCCTCATTTTTGTTGTTCTCGTTGAAAAATGGACGTCTTCAGGAATATATATTAGAAAACCTGGATACGGATTCCTTGTTCCTCTCTCTGGGCCGTGCCGCTGTTTGTTCTTTATTTGTTCCCCACCGAGCTGTGCGCATGTGGCAGAGCCCTCTCCTCTCCTGAGGGAACCCTCTGGCACTCGTCCGCAGGGGCTGCTGTCTGGGGCACCGACACAGCCGTGTTGGTTTCAGCAGCACTCGGCCGTCTCCTCCTCTGACCTCCGGAGTAAGCTCTCTGCCTAGTGTGGTGTCACACCCAGCTGTTAATCCCCATTAACTGATTGGTCATTATTTTTGACAGTGTCCTGGGGCATATTTGCTCCATAATCTGATCTGATTAAATTTGAATAGGGCTGGTTTTGAGGCCGGCCTTTGAGGTTTGTTCTCTATCCACGAGCAATGTTATTAGCTGTTTTCTTTGTTCTTTCCGCTGCACTGGCTGTCCTGTAGTTTACCTTGTCACTTTCATCTTGCCCCTGCCTCAGTGCTTGCCACTACATTCTCCACTGTTTTTCAGAGCATGCTCAGGCTTGAACTTCTCCAGGCTCTGTGTTGGGTAGAATCTGTCCTTTCGAGAGAGCTTCCACTCCCTGGATCTGCGGGTGCCTCCTCTCCCTGGGTGCTTGGGTGTGGACGTGGTTGCCCTGGGGACTCCCGTTCTGGAGGCCTGGTCCTCAGAGCACTGGTTTGGGGAGGCTTTGCAGAGCGTGTAGGAGAGGGGCCCTGAGGGAGGCCTGCTTAGATCCTTGGCACATGCCCTTGGCAGGATGAAGGTAATTTTCATGGACCCCTGAGTTCTCCTGAGAAGGTTGTTACAAAAGACCAAGCTTGACCACTCTGCGTCCTCCATGGCTTGCAGTTCTGAGGTGTGATCTCGCCCCTCCTAGCACTCCCACCATTGTCATGCCATCTGCCGGGGGCCCCCAGAGCTGAGCTGATGCCAGCACCATGGCTGTGACCCTCCAGAGCTGAGAGCTGTGCAGGCCTCTTTTCTTATGAGTGCCTGGCTTTAGGTGTTTTGTTATAGCCACAGAAAGTAGGCTCTGAGACCCTGGGCAGAAGCTCTGAGACACCACCCCAGGCCTCAGGAAGGAGAGGCAGCCTCTGTGCCCCAGCTTGGCTCTGCTCTACCTGGAACTGGTTTCCAGCAGGCAAGCTGTAGTGAAGGCGACGGGGACCCCACGATTCTTACCCTGCTTTGGCCGGGCTGGAGGGCCGGGTGGGTTAGGGCTGGGTGGAAGAGGAGCCCTAGCCCTCAGCCACCCTGGCAGGAGTGCAGCCTCTGTGAGGTGGAGCTGAGGGCTCTAAGTGCCCTGGGCTGTCTGTCTCAGCTGTGCCCTGACCGGGATCTGAAGGCAGGGGGAGCCCCAGTCTCCGGCCGCGTCCCCCAGCACAGGGCTGAGCCAGAAAGGACTGGAAGTGGGGCGGAGGCCAGTTAGGGCTCAGGTGCCAGCGACACCTGCCGTTCTTCTGGACCTTCTCCTTACCGACCGTCCATTTTCTTGAATAAATGATGTTCCTTTACTTCCGTAGGTCTTCAGTACAATTACCTGAGGCCTTAAACTGTTGACTTTGGTTTACTTTGCAGTCATTTTCACAGTGATGACTGTTTTACTGAGGAAGGCATCCACGGTGGCTTCTCTTGGAGCAGGTAGTTCTGAACCTCTTTAGGGTCACAGCAGTCGTCCAGGGAGAGGACTCTGTATCTGTCAAGGTCTTAAAGGTGTAGCCAACTGGCGGAGATCCAAATCCAATTAAGCCACAGAAATTTCTTGGCACATGTGAATGAGACAGGAGGCACAGCTGGCTCAGAGGGGCGGCCGAGCCTGTCTCTCCCCTCCCTGCTTGTCTCTGCTGAGGAGACTTCCTTCTCAGACTGGCTCTCAACGCAGGCAGCTACAGGCTGGGCGCTTGCTGAACTGGGAAGGGAACATTTTCCTCCCTTTGTGTCCATATCACGGGGATCACTGATTGGCCTCATGCCGCTCACATGTCCACCCTCCGGCCAGGCAGTGTGGCGAGGGGGACAAACAGGTAGCAGGTATGTCAGGTGCCTCGGCTGCAGCCACCCGAGGCCAGGTGGGCCTGGTTACAAAACCCCCCAGAGCCCCAGCAGGTGAGCGGGCCGGGTCCCCAGAGTGGGTGGCACTGGTCTAAAAAATCAGCACAGCGGTTGTCCCTTTAAAAACTACTCATAGGTGGGCACACATACAGTTGCACGTAGGGACAGTTGAATTACACGACTTGGTGATATTTTGACTGCAGAATGGTCCAGAGCGATGTGCAACCAGTAGAAACAATACTTTGGATTTTGCCTGTCCACTTTTCCTGGCTTTCAGGATGTGGTGGGGGGCAGTGGTGATCAGCCACGGCTGCCCACGGCTACACAATCCCATGGGGAGGGACCGAGCTCTGGTGTGCCACTAAGCAAGGGTGCCTGGTGGGTTAGGTGGATTCAGCACCCTCTAAATTCTGACTTGGAGTGTTTTTATTTTTTGATGGGTTTGTCAGGATACAACCCCATCGTGGGTCGAGGAGCATCTGTAATTAATTTTCATGCCCCTTGAATCTTTTTGACATACTTAGAAGTTAAAAACAAACTTCGCAAGAGTTATCGCTTTTGCCTGCACTTGTCATACAAAAATGAATGGCCACTTTCTGAAAAACTGAAATCAATTCAAATTGCGCAAGTGAAACAAAGAGCAAACTTGAATTTGGCCCAAAAGCAAGCTTCTCCAAGAAGGCTGTGGTCTTTGGACTTTCATAAATGGAAAAATTACAGCATGGCCTTTGACATGGCAATTTGCACATCATTTCGAACATCAGATTGATTTTGACTCTGTGTGGCAGTGGGGCCAAGCCCTCTGACTCATGGAAATGCAGAATAACAAACCCAGATCACCCAGCCTCGTTGGACGGCAGGAGCCACACTGAGTTGATGTGCTGCCACCTCATTTTTCACAAGTGTGAGGTCACCTCTGGCAATGTGTGCCCCATGGAGGCGACCAGGGCAGCAAGCACCCGCCGCAGGTCCACAGTTACGTGGACAAGGGAAGCGACTGCACCACGCTGTGGGCCTTCCAGGTAACTCGCACACTGCCCTGTGGGCGCAGCGACAGGGCTGCAGTGGTGTGACCGCTGCTTCTGAACGTTCCCTTGTCCCACTGACTCACACTCCTGTCTCTTCTTGACAAAGGACACTTTGTTCTTCGGCATTTCCCACAAAGGATCTTGGTTACCTCATCCATGTAGCTTGTCAGGAAAGCTGAGACTCAGGACAAGTCTTCCCATCAAATCCTTCTGGGAAGTGTGGCTCCTCCTCTCTCCGATCCCTCCTGAGCTGAACCAGCCTCGTCTGGGTTGGCTTCTGCTCAACTTCATGCTCCTCTTCCCCTCCAGTCAGAGCTGGAAGAGGTAGGGCTTGAGCTCTGGCATTGACCACGTTTGTGGTTTCCACAGCATTGACCAAGACTTCTGTCAAGGTCTCCAGCAGCGTGTGTGCCAGGGTCGAGACCACAAGGCCCAGGCCACGTGGAGCTTCTGGCCATTCACACCTTGACATGTACCACGAGAACTCACTTGACAGAAGATCAAGGTTGAGAAATCGCTCCCTGGTTTGACCATGGAAGCGGCTTCTAAGTTTTCCAGAAAGGACTCGCCAACTGGATTTTTCTTTGATGACATCATTGGTCATACACTAGAGTCTAGACCAGTGAAGGTGAACCTTTTATGACCAAGTGCCTGAACTGCACCCTAAAACCCACTTATTTATCGCTAAGTGGCAACACTGCAATTAAACTTGAATACTGAGGTTTGAGTTTGGAAAAAAGAACTGTTACCCGATGCTCAGCCACCAGGACAACCTGGCTCGTGTGCTGACAGAGAGGGCTCTGTGTGCCTGCTGTGGCACACGTGCCATAGGTTGGCCACCACTGTCTACACCTTTGTCTTAGTCCATTTTCTGATGCTATAAAAAGTACCCGTGACCAGGTACTTTATAAGACTAGAAATTTATTTGTCTCATGGTTCTGAAGGCTGGGAAACCCAAGAGGATGACACTGGTATCTTCCCAGCACCCAGTGTGGGCCTCCTTGCCGCATGAAACGTGGCAGAAGGCATCACAGCGAGACGCGGTGTGCAATAGAGGGCTTGCGCTCCTGCTGCTGATCCCTCTGCCGTGAATGGCTGCATCCTGCAGAAGGCAGAGCTCTCCTGACCCAGGCTTCTCCCAGAGCTGCCACCCCTGCAGTGCCATTAACAAGATAACGGGTACCAAATACAGTTAGGCTGGAGAAGGAAGCCTCAGAGCAGCAGATGATGATAGTTTACAAGAATTTATTTCATACTTTATGAAGAACTGCAAGAGAGGTTCACAGGCTCCCAGTACAGTGCCGTGTTTAAGGAGATGGAAATGCTAATTGCTCTGAGATGATCGCTGGCCGTGCATCTCGTAGACACACACAGTGGACGCAGGACAGCTGCTTAACCAGGTACACACTGTATCCGGTCATCACACTGTACCTCCTAAGTACGCACAATTACAATGTGTCAACTTAAAATGAAACATAATATTCTGCAGTCTTGATTTAAAAATCAGTTGAAGGATGAGTCCTGGAAAGCCAGCAGGTGAGAACCAGACTCTGCCCTGGCAGGGTCGCCAGCTTGGTGCCTGCCCTGTGCTGCCGGGCACCACAGCAGCTCCCGTCCCTGGGCCTTCCTGGGGTTAGGGGAGCTTCTGCAGCCCCAGAGAGGATCGGACTGCTACACTGCCCACGCCACAGAGCGGCCGGCCGTTTCCAGAGCACACAGATGCACCCAGGTCCTCAAGAGGGCAGCTCTGTGTGTGCTGTGGATGCCAGGCCCTGGCAGGGCTGGGGCAGAGCCCCAAGCGGGTCTGAGAAGCGCCTTTAACGTCCACGCTCTCCTGAGCAGCAGCCATGTAGCCTGATGTCGGGTAAAAGCTTTGTTTGCTCCTTTGTCAAACACCTGCAGTACAAAAAAGCCCTGGGCTTTTGTGTCCTGTGAATCCAAGGATGAAGGAAGACGGAGGGTACAGATGGTCCAAGTTGCCCTCTTGGCTTTGGTATCCCCCAGACAAACCGGCCTCACTGGAGCAGACAGGCTGCACAGCCCCTCACGGGCTCCACCTTCCCTCCCACCAGGAGAAAACTCGTGCCGACCTTCGGACAGGGTGACTCACAGTGGTGCCTCCCCAGCGTGTTGGTCAGCTTTCTGCTGCTGTGACAAAATACCCAAGGGAAAGAGCTGAAGGAGGGGAGGTTCACCTCGGCACCGTCCCAGAGGTTTCGTTCAGTCCGTGACTCAGGCCTGTGGTGAGGCAGAAGCATCAGGCAGGGGTGTGGGGGGCTGCTCTCCTCAGGGCAGCCGGGAGTGGAGCGGAACGAGCCTGCGGCCACTCCTGTCTTGCTTTATCTGGGCCCCAGCCTGTTGGATGGTGCCGGCCACATTCAGCAACGGTCTCCCCCAGCTTGCTGCCCGCGTGCGAGCCATCTCTGAAACAGCCCCCACACCCGGAAGTGTGGGTACCAGTCAGCGTCAGCCACCACACCCGGCCGGCCTCACGCGGCAGTGCCCCACACCCTGTACCTGTGAAGCAACAGGCAGGATTTGGCTCAAATCATGAAGACTTTTGTCTTAGTTCAGAGCCACAGACTTGGTGGTTTAAGTAACATTCGTCATAGATTTGGTGCTGGGAGGTTCAGCGTCGAGGTGCTGGTGGGGTCGGTGTCCCGTGAGGCCCACTCTGGATTCACAGGTGGCACCTTCCCGTGGGTCCTCACATGGTCCCAGGGCGAGGGGCCCTCTGGGGTCCCTTATGAGGGTGCAGATCTCATTCATGAGGGCCTCATGCCCTAATCACCTCCCAAGATTGCAGTTCCAGCTTAATCCGGGGCATTGAGCTCCCTCCAGGGTGTGACTTCATTGGCGAGTCAGGCGGGGCATGCTCAGTCTGCTGCAGACCTCAGAGTGGGGAAGCTTCCTAGCGGCCCTTCCTCAGAGGTCTCTGGCGGCTGGCCCTCGTTCCCCAGCTTCAGGAGCGCAGGTTTCTGTTGCTCTTTCTGGGTTAGGGTTGTAGGTGCTTAGCCAGGCCCAGAGGATGGGGAGCCCCGGTGAGTTCTGTGCGAGGCCCTGCTCGGCCAACAGGAATGGCTGCAAACGCGGGACTGGTGTCCATCTCCCTAAGCTCCGAGGAGCACGCCTGCCTCATGTGCTGGAGGAGGGGAGTGCCTCCTGGGTCTGCAGCCCAGGGCTCTGAGGGAGGCAGGTGCCGTCGCAGCTCCCAGGGCAGCCCGCCCTCTGACCGGGAGGCAGGGCGCTGCATGAGGTGTGGGGACCACCTCACGGGACACCAGGGAGGGGCAGGGGTCTGAGCCGGCTGCCGCTCAGGCCGGGGGTGGGGGACAGGAGCAGAGAGCAGGGCTGAGGCTGGGGGATGTCAGAGGGCAGGGCCTGGCCGGGGAGGCAGGGGAGCCCCTCAGGTCTGCACAAGTCTGGTGGGAACGTGGGCCCTTGCCCTGAGGCTCTGCTGTGGCACCAGTCCCCAGAGCGGGAACCGCCACACCTGCCTGGCCTTGGACACACACAGGAGCTTGTTTCCTTGGGGTGAGGGATCCAGCTTCGTTACACGCACCCCAAGCATTTTGAGGCATGGGCGAGCGCGTTTGCTCCTGTTTTCCCTCTGTGCTCTTGTGCCTCAGCTTTATCACCGAACACCTCCTTCTGGCCAGGGCAGGTGCCCAGAGATGAATCCGACACATTTTTCTCTCTGGAGCTCATGCTTAGGTGGGTGAGACTTGGAAACTGATGCATGTGTAATTCCGTGTGATCACTGTTTAGCAAAAGAAAGTACAAGTGCTGTGAGAACCTAACAGAGAGAGGAGCTTGATGTTTTGGGGGGGTGATGAGCTAGGGTGGAGAGCTGGGTTCTGAAGACTGAACAGGGTCTGGCAATGCCTTGGTCCGTTTTCTGTTACTATAACTGCATACTGGAGGCTGGATAAGTGATGAAGAGCAGAGGTTTGTTTGGCTCATCATTCCGGAGCCTGGGTGGTCCAGTGTCATAGCAGGCAGAGGATGTCGTGTGGCCAGAGCAAGTGTGCGACTTCCAGCGGCCCCTTCCTCCAAAGCTGCTGAAGCTGGGTGTCCGTCAGGAGTCCCTGCGTGGCCTGCACAAGTCCTGGGGACCTCTGAGCTCTAATGGGGGGCAAGGACACCTAAGGGCTCCAGCTGCTGTGTGGAGGGGGAGCCCATCCGGGCGGAGGGCACCACTGCCTGCAGGCGGAGCGAAGCCAGCTCAGCGCTCAGCCGCCCTCACTGTATTGACAGTGGCCCCAGCGCCAGAGCCGTGTCAGCGGGTTGCTTGTGCCCCAGAAAAGTGGGAAAGCGCTCACGGTAAGTGAAAAGGCGACAGTGCAGTAAAACGCCTGTTTCAGGAAATCATCATGTTCCACTTCACTGTTGCTGCTGATCTCTTACTGTAACTAATTATCAAGTAGGCGTCATCACACGTACGTATGCACCCGAGAAGCGGTGTATGCAGGGTTCCTGCCCCCGCAAGGTGCCGGGCGTCTGAGGGATGTCTCGGGTGTGTTTGGAGGGGCTTCAGAGGCTGACCAGACCCTGGGGCCGCCGTTCCCTCCGCGGGTTCCCCAGGCATCAGTCCTCGTCTGGGGTGCTGTGGGGAGGAGGGCGGCAGGGCCGAGGCTGGGAAGGGCGCGCTCTGCCCCGCTCCCCTGGCTCTGCTTCCCGGCCTCACCACGCAAGCAGCTTCCCCACCGCACCCTCCCACCGAGCTGTTTCTGTGTTTGGGCCTGGCAGCCACGGACTGACACCCTAGAAACTGGGAGCCAAAGTACACCTCCCCTTCTTTAATCTGTGGGTGTCGGGCGCTGCAGTGAAAAGTGCCTGAGACAGTGTGTCCCTTGAGAAGGGGAGGCTGCCTGGCACCTTTCACAGGCAGGGGAGGTGGCGCCGGTGCTGCTGCTGCTCAGTCAGGGCCGAGTCTGGGTTGACTGCGTCGCCTGTGATTCGCCGACTTGCACACAGACACAGTAGCTTCGTTTCCAAATGTGTAGTTATCTGCCACTCAGCAAAGGATACTCAACGTTTGATTGTTTAAATGTATTTGCTGAAAAACACAGTGAAACGGCTTGTTTTCTCCCTAGGACAGCAGTTATTTTTCAGCAGGCTTTAACAAGGGGTAACATTGTAAACTTTTGTTTCAAAGGTACACTTACCCCCTTCAGACATGGAAACATATGCTTGTGCATAATTTTATGTGCTTCCATCTGACATGCTGGGAAGACCATATTTTATGCTTTTACAGGTTTGTTTTTTTTTTTGGCAGTACTGGGGATTGAACTGAGGGCCTTGCACGTGCTAGGCCAGGCCTCTATCACTGAGGTTCACCCTCCGCCACCCTTCTTATATTTTATTTGGGGACAGGGTCTTGCTCAGTTGCACAGGCTGGCCTTGAACTGGTGATCTTCCTGCCTCAGCCTCCCAAAGAGCTGGGATTACAGGTGTGCACCACCTGGCCCTGATTATTTTATGCTTTTAATGAGCCCAGTGAACAAAAGTATTCTGAATTTAAACATTTGAATCATAAATGTATTTTGCAGTTTTAATGAAAAATGTAAGGAGAATGTGTTGAGCTTAGTCCTGGGAATTAAGAGTTCAACAGCTCTTTATTTTTACAAAAACAAAACCAACAGTAAAAAAAATTTAAAAAAAATTTGTGCTAGCAAAGAAGAAAAACAATGATGATGACTAATGTAAGGCACTTATGTGCTTTCCCCATCCGGTCATCTTCGCCTGAAGCAGAGGAGAATCTGCTCACAGTGTGGGGCAGGATTCGGGATCGCCCTATTTTACAGTGTAAAAACTAAGAGATCTTTTTTAGGAATTAGTGACTTGCTTAAAATATCCAAGTTAAAGCTAAATAAATGTTTTAAAAAGTGTCATCTGGGAGCAGCAACTTTACTTTAAAAAGATGTGTAGGTCGAGTATCCCTTATTCCAAATGCTTGAAATCAGACGTGGCTTGGGTTTCAGATTTTGAAACATTTGCGTATATGTAATGAGCTGTCTCGAGGATGGGATCGAAGTTTACATCCGCGATTCATTAATGTTTTGCATGCACCTGACATGCAGCCTTCGGGAGGCTTATCCTGTGCTTTAGGGCGCCTGCATTCTGACACCTGTTGCGTGAGGTCAGGTGTGAGAATTTCAACTTGTGACATCGTGTTGGTGCCCAAAAAGTTTCAGAGTTTGGAGCGTTTCAGATTTGGGGTTTTCAGGAGAGGAAAGCTCAGCTTGTACAATATTTCAAATGTAAAATGTGTGTATTTTAAAGACACAATGGAAAAGCAGCAATAACTTTCTAGTTTTTAGTACGTTGCTACGGGTTCTGCTTTATTTTCCTGGGAAACTGGTAAATTTCCTGTTTTATGAAATTTTGGATTAAAAAGCCACTGTGTCGCGCAAACAGAGACCACAGTGACTTGGGCAATGTGGATCCAAAGACAGTTTCGGATCCTGTCACCCGTGAGACTGGAGCTGGGTTACCGTGTGGCAGTCTCCTGTGCTGGGGCGGAGCCCTGTGTGCGTCCCTCCGCGGGCCGGGAGTGCCTCCTGAGAGGCCGACTCTGCCGGAAGCGGAACGAGATGCCGTCTGACGCTCGCCTTTCCCTTTTGATGCGTCGTGGCCACGCTGTAGGGAACTGTCCCCTTACAAGGAACTTTCTTTACTCGGTAATTAAGAAACATTTTATGAAGGTACCCTTGACAAGCAGGGGCTGCGCGCACGTGCTGGGTGCAGGGAGCTTGGACAGCTACAGTCCCATCGCCGCAAGCCCTGTTTCAGGTGTATTCATCAGTGCACGCCCCGCACACCACTCTTTGATGCTGAGAGCTCTAACGTGAGATCCACCTCAAGTTAAGTGCGCAATGCTGTATCCTTGCCTTTATCGCAAGCTTACCATCTTTTTAACTAAAACTTGGCACCCACTGAGAAGTAACCCTCCACTCCCTGCCACCCTCCCCGGCCGCCAGGTGGCGTAACTGCTTCCGGGTCGGCCTTCGGCGGCCCTGGAGCCCGGCCCTGTCTCATTCCCAGCCGCTCCCTGGGTGCCCCGAGCTCGGGAGAGCACTGAATGCCGTCTGCACTGCTTTCTCCTGCACATCTCTGCCTATGCTGAAGTTTAATTAGTAAGTTAGGTGCAGTAAGAGATTAAGAACAGTAACAATACACTTGATCTTAGCCAAAAGGCCGACAAGCGATAACAACAGTAACAATACATAGAACAATCATAACGATGTACTGTGGTAAAAATTATTTAAAACTTATGAATTGATCACTTCTGTAACTTTCCATTTATAGTTCGGATTCACAACAAAGCGAGGAAGACTGCTGAACCTCATAGAAGTATTTTCACTTGTGTCTGTCCTGGAGCACGCTGTTTCAGAATGTGTGCAGTGGGCCATGCGTACACGCTCACAGACTGCGAGACCTGAGTCCCTTTCATTTTTTAAGACCACCATTGTTTGTAAAATGAAGACTGTCTGACGAGTATGTGAGTGGTGGTCCACGGATGACATGGCTGCAGCCTGTACGAGCCAGACACCCTGCGGGCAGTGGTGCCACCCGAGCCCCCCTCCCTGGCATCTGGGGGCTTCCGATGCAGGGCGAGGTCAGAGGCGGGACTCAGGCGCTCTGTGTCACAGGCACAGACCTCCCGGCGTGATGGCAAAACTGCACAGCTGGTGTATGTTTGAGGCCAGGTGTCCTAGTTGCTCTTCTGGTTGCCGAGACAAAATACCAGACACACAAAGTTAAAGGAGGAGAGGTTTATTTCAACTCACACTTTGTAGAGGTTTCATTCCATAGTCAGCTGGCAGAGGGGAAATAGTCCATGGCAAAGCAGGGCAGGCAGAAGGCAGTAAGAGGCATGGACAAGCAATGACCCTCTTTCTGTCCTTGTACCTTATCCAGACTGCCTGTAGGATAGGTAGCACTCACACCCTTCATCCTAGCACTGCACTGTGAATCAGTCAATCCCAGCCTGTCATCCTTGATCCCAGCATCACACAGCCTAGATCCAGTCATCCCAAAAAGCCTCACCTATGACCACGTGAGGCTTTTGGGGACCTCTAGACACAAGGTGAACACCGGGTCTCCTCCTGACCTGCAGAAGTGGCCCCTGGGGTGTATAGGTGAATCACCACAAGGCACCTGGGGAGCTGGTCCTAGGGCGCCCAGGGCTGGTGAGTGCCCGAGAGTGGGTGGTGTGGCCGGACTCTCAGGCTGCTCCCCACCCTGGCCCACACACTGACCGCTGCCTCACCCACCGCATGTTCTGCCCCCCGCTGCCCTGTCCCCGCCTGCGCCCTCCACCTGCCAGGCCCTGGCCAGCCCTGTGCCTCCAGCTCCGCTTTCCTGCTCTGCCCACAGGGACCACCTCTTGCTCAACCACTTAATCCTGTGATGTATTTCCTCTGGCAGGCCCAGCCCATCGATCCCGACTCTCAGGGATTTGATTACAGTGTTTTCTAACAAAGTCAAAAGCAGATTTCCATGAGAGGTCTGCAGTTAAGTAATTATGATGCTTTGGCGTTGTGTGCTAAGGCACAAGAATGTAGGAGTAGGGATGTCAGGAGAAAAGGTCAGAAGACTAAATTAGAGAGGGGAGGTGAGCATTAGCAAGGGAGGCTGGGATGACTGGCTGGGCGGCCCAGCAGGCCAGGCCAGGGAGCCCTGAGAAAGGGGAGTTGTAAAAATGAACCATTTCACAGGTAATCACGATTTCCCATAAGGTACTTAAGGAACGATGATGCGACTGAACTTGGACAATTAGCGTAATTAAACATTCATGGTGCCTGCCGCCTGTTTCCTGCCTGGGGATATCTTTGGAAGCAGAAGTGATTCTTTCTTCTTGGAGGTGATTTCAAGAGCAGCTGTGGAGGGAGGGTTTTCCGTAGGGCTGGACCTCAGGGTGCACTGGGAGCCCTGCATGGAGGCAGGACCCTGACTAGAGGCTGGCAGAGCTGGATCCCCTGACCTGGTTGCCATGGCGGCAGGCTGGTGTTGGGGACCCATTGCCGTGCTCGGTCCATTCCAAGCCATTTGACCCGATTCTCCTCTTTCCCGCAGTCCTCCTACGAGGGGACCTTCATGGTCACCTTGATTTCACTGGGCCTCAGCGTTCTTGTGTCCATTACGTGCTTGCCCTGATGGCTATTGTCGGGACCGGGGGCCCTGTTTTTCAGACGGGGAAACTGAGACTCAGAGGGAGAGTGACTTGTCCATGCCACATAGCTGGGAGGTGGCCTTCCTGTGACCAGAACCCCGGGCACCTGCTGCGTGGGGAGCACAGGGTGCCCCAGACCAATGGCGCTCTTCGCAGGAGGGGCACTGGGCACCCACAGGGTGGCGGTGGGTGCTGACTGAGGTGACCAGTGAAGGCACTGGGGCCGGTAGCCTGCAGAGTGACACCCAGTGATGCCCGCCGGGCCCGGTTGGCTGGGTTGTGCTGGTGTCAAGGGCGGGGGCTGCAGGTGCCCCTGTCTGGTGGGCACCACAGGGCCCAGCCCCAGCCCCAGGCCCTGCCTTGGCCGCTCTAAGATCAGGGCTCTTGGGGAGGCGAGGTAGCAGCGGGGCCTGGCTGGGGACCCCATCCACGTCAGCCCTGGGCCGGCCCTGGACCGACCGAGGCAGTCTGCAGAGGACAGGACAGGCCAGGGCGGGAGGCTCCGGGGCTCCTCATCCCACCCCACCACGCCTGCCCACCTCCCCAGCCCTGCTCCCCAGGTGTGCCAGACCTGGCACTGAGTGTGGCGTGGATCCCGGCCCTGGGAGCCTCCGGCCCAGAGTGCCCCGAAAGGCCTCTGCCTCAGTCCACGCGCCTCCCACCGGAGTCCCCAGATCAGCAAAAGGCTCCCAGGGCAGCCAGAAGCCCAGCTCCAAAGCGGAGGCTCCTCTGCCTGCTCTCTCCCTCCAGCCCGTGGACTCTGCCCCTCAGCATCCAGGAGCTGTGTCCCTCCCTCCCCCAGCCTCACCTCCTCACCAGAGCCAGGCCTGCAGGGCTCACGTCCACTGCCTGCTCAGAACCACCTTCCTGCAGCCCGGCCTCTCCGCTGGCCACCTGCTCTTCTCATCTCCCAGGGCCGCCCTCTGCATTGTTGTTCTCCGAGGGCCCTTTCTGCTCTGCCTGCCTGGGGCCTGCCATGAGCCTCTGCAGCCCTGTGGTTGCTTCTCTCAGGCCTCCTCAGGGGGTGCAGGTCCCTGGCACGCACTGGGGGCCCCCAGCCTGGGAGCATCTGGAGGCTGGGAGGCGGTGGGCCCACTGACTCCGTGGTCCCAGCCTGTGAGGCCCCCTGGTTCCCGAGACTATGACTGACCCGTGCTGGCCAGCCGGCTCCATCCCAGGTCTTCACAGCTGTGCTGGCTGTTGGGCTCTGCCAACCACTAGGTGCTCAGCCATCAGGAAGCCACCACAGCTGGGGGTCACTGGGCCGCCTTTGCCTTCCCTCGGGTGAGGCCCAGCGCTGGCTGCCAGCGAGATGCAGGGCTTGCCCTGTGCACATATGACTTGCTTTGTGGATGGACCAGTGCCTCCCAGCGAGGGCAGCCCCCGACTGTGCACCGCTGCCCGCCCTGCCCTTGGTCACCTCTGTCTTGTGTCCTCTCAGGAAGTTCTCAGCACATACAGATGGGTGTGTGTGTGTCTGTATGTGTGTGTAGGTTCACATGCATGTGGGTGTGTGTAGTCCTAGAATTGCAGTATCTGGTTCAAAAGATTTGTGTGTATTTTTATTATTTTTCCACAAATGCTAGCATACTACACATGCTGCATACTACACTGTATTTGCTGTTGTCGTAGTATATCTTGGGGATTTTCCCTATCAGTCCTTACTGAACGGTCCATTTTTTAACCGCGTAGACTTGCTTGATTGACGGGAACTTAATTTCTTTCAATACTCACTATTTCTAGTAATGTTACGTGTATATCTTTAGATTTTTTTTTTTGAGGGAGCGTCTCACTGAGTCCCCAGGTACCCCAGGCTGAGCTCAGACGTGTGCTCCTGCTGTCTCAGCCTCCCAGAGTGCTAGTGCAGGTGTGTACCTGGCAGAAGTTTTGATCAGGATGACCACCCTGACTTCCAGGGGGGTACGTGCAGTACATTTTCCTCCACACACACACCCCTGACCCCACATTTTTGACAATTGGATGCAGTCGTTTTTTCTAGCAAAGGTTGAACATCGTATGTATTTTATAGCCGCTGTCTAAGAACTGTCCGTCCGTACCAGGTGTGCAGTTTTCTTTGGTTGCGGCCTGCTGCTTGCTGGTTTGGAGGAAGCCTGTCCATGCTGAGGTCCTCTGGCTTTTGTCTGCAGAGCCTGTGATACTGAAGGGTGTGCCTGGCCATGTGCAGGTCTGGACTAGGACCCCCAGGAGGAGAGAGGGCTCTGGCACTCGAGGCGTTGCTGCATAGATGACAACCAAGTGTCTATGGGGTCCCTGTGTGAGGGTCCCTCAAAAAAGTGTATTGAGGGAGCTTCTTCCAGGGAAAGGGATGGGGGAAGCCGGAGGGATGGGCTCTTCAGCCTCTGCAGGCCTCCCTGGGTCGTCAGAGCCTGACTATCCTCAAAGGGTCTCCACATGAGGAGCAGGGCACCAGGGTTGGCACCGAAGCCACAGGCCGATCTAGAACTCCATGTTTGTCTCATTTCGCAAGCACTATAGTGCTTCCATTATCTTTAAATTGCTTCAGATACTTAAAAGGCTTTTCACACATATCCAGGTTTGTCTGTCTATGCACGTGAGGCCGGGTGACATGGGCCTACACCTTGCACTGCCAGCCCAGGCTGAGATGGCCGGTCCAGGGCCACTGTGACTGTCACCCCCAGGCCACACTCCCACGTAGACTCTCTTACGGGAACAAAATATTTCTCGATTAAGAGTGAAAAAACAAACTAGAAGCCAGGAGAGCCGCCTCTTTCAGGGAAAGCTGAGTGAGAGTGTATTTTCTCTGGAAATGAAGACCATTTCTCATGTTCAGGCCACCAAGAGCAAGCGTCTGGGTCAGAGTGAGGTGGCTGTTGTGGTGCCCCCCACCTAGCCCTGGAGGCTCGGAGTCTGTCCACCGCCTGGCAGAGCAGTCCCTGGGGTCAGGCCCGAGTGAGGGTCGCTTAGACAGCTCTGCTCTGCCGGGCTGGTGCCTGCAGGCTGTCACTGTGCCTGGACCAAGGCAGCAGCCCTGAGGACAGCCGAGGTCGCTGGCAACATGTGCCCACTTCACAGCCACCGTGAGACAGTGTTCCCCCTGTGTCGCCGTCCTCAGCCACCTGCCCTGCAGGTGACAGCCAGGAGAGAGCCAGACACCTCCCTGCAGCGGCTGCAGATGCTGCTCCTGTCAGCCCCCTCTTCTCCCAGCCTCAGCTCTGCTTGGAGCTCCCAGAAGGGAGCTGTCCTGCCTCTGTCTCCCAGAAGTTCGCTGTGTGGAACGTGGGAGTGAGTGTGTGTGTGTGTGTGTGTGTGTGTGTGTGATATCCGCATTCACCTTTGTGCCTGTGACAGGCAGTCTGTGACCTACACTGTGAGTGTGCATGTCTGTGTGCAGGAGTATGAGCGTGAATATGAGTGAGTGTGTGAGCAAGTGTGAGCTTGTATGGGTGCCTGTGCGGGTGGGGCTGGGGGTGACAGCAGCTCAGCCCCAGGGACTGTGACGGGGGTGACCCTTCCAGCATGGGCCCTGGTACTTACAGAGGTGGCCAGGGCGAGAACGAAGGAACGAGTGAAAGAATGAAAACAACAGGTCTGGGGGCCTGGCAGAGGGTGCGGTGAGGGCAGTGGGAGCGCAGTCAGGCGGACCCACCGGGCCTGAGGGGAAGGAGGAGCTGCTGCAGGCAGGCCGGCCCGGCTCCAGGAGGGTCTGTTCCTGCCCGCGGGGCCAGAGGCAGGAGATCTTTGCTGTCCGGCCTAACCAGCGCGGGCCTGTTCTCTGCAGCCCTGGATGTGCCCTGCTGTCCCCCACCTCCCGCCCCCCACAGTCCTGGGGTGGCCCTGGATCTGAAGCGCATCCCCCCTGCCGCCTGCTTGTTGGAAAGGCCCGTGTGAGGCTGCGTCTGGGATTAAATTCGCAGGATTCAGCACTTGCTCTGCTTTCTGGTTTCCTCCTTCCACTAAAGGGGGCCGATCAAATTAAGCCCTGTCAACACTGTGGTCTGACAGCGCGCTTGGAGCAGAAAGCGCATCCAGGTTCAGGAGCGCCGAGCGGCCCTGCTGCCTCCTCCAGCGGCCTGCTGGGTCTCATCACAGCAGATCGGATTCAGAAGTGCGATCCCCTCCGGTCTCTAGTGCCAGCCCCAGTCTGCAGCCTGGGAGGCACCTGTGGGAGGGGCAGGTCCAAGGACAGAGCTCACAGCCTGGCTCACGGGCCCTGTCCAGGGAGGACAGCAGAGAGGCCAGAAAGACAGGAAGGGAGGCCAGGCCTAGCCTTGGCCCCTATACAGCTGGAGCCAAGGAAAAGGAGCAGGTGGTTTGCAGCTGATGGCTTGAGGATGAAGGGATGCGGGAACCTAACAGGCAAGGGCTGGGAGGGGAGAGGGGTGGAGAGAGGCCAGCCTTGGGCCCCGCAGAGTCCCGGAAGGGAACAGGAGGAAGGGACACACTGACTTCCAACCAAGCCCCTCCAGGGCCAGCACGGCCAGGCATGCAGTCACGTGGTGACATTCTCAGGAGTGGGGAGATAAACTGTCGGGCTGAGGGCCACAGATTCTTCACCATGAGAAATGGCCCCAGAGGTAGGTAGTGTGGCGTGCTCTGCAGAGCTGTCCAGGCCCCGTGTTAGCCAGGAGGAGCCGTCTGCTGGCCTCAGCACCTTGCTGCCTGTCCCGGGCTGGGGAGGTCCTGGCTGGCAGAGGATGGACTCGCTCAATCAGGGCCTGGCAGTGTCTGAGACCTCCAGCACATGTGACATCAAGCCTGTCCCAAAGGACAGCTGCCCCACCTGCATGACATGGGCTCGGCCTCTGAGGGACACAGGCTAGGTAGAGAGAAGCGGCTCGGGACTTGGGCTTGACACAGCCAGAGAAAGACAAGGGCGATGGCCGAGGGACAGGGCCGCTCGGAGGGAGGCAGGAGAGGCAGCCAGCGTGGGGCCGGGCAGACGCGGCTCAGTGCCGGCAAGTGGTGTCCAGTGGGGACTCCGGAGCGTCTGCTGGGGGCCAAGAGGGGTTTCGTGCCCTGATGGGCGTGGCAAGCCATGCACGAGCGGAGGCGGCCCGGGTGTGGCCACAGGGAGCCCCGCTCAGCCGGCTGGCTTCCCCAGGAGTCCGCCCTTCTGCTGAGACCTGTGGGTGTCTGTGTGTTGTTCTGCAGTGGCAGTAAATATTTTCATTAGCTGGTCTGCCAGCCTCGCCAGCGGCTCCTGCCATCTGGCCGCTGCGTGTGGGGAGAAAGCTCAGCCGGCTCCCACCCTGGGCCAGCTGCCCAGCAGAGAGGAAGTTGCCGCCGGCCCAGGGTGCTCCTGCGTTAGCAGCTGCTGCCGGGGTCCGGCTTCTCTGCCTGCTGCCTCTGGGGGTCAGTGGCGCAGCACAAGGCCAGGTGTGGAGGAGCCCAGGCAAGTCGACCGCTTTGGTGGCAGAGCAGGACAAGGATGTTTTGGAAGCTGTGGGGCCAAGGTGTAGATAGCAGGTTCCTCAGCCCTGCTGCAGGCAGCCGGGGCAGGGTCCTGAGCACCCCGAATCCAGCGCAAGCCTGCCCGCCACCTTGTGCTCCGCCTGCGTCTCCCACAGCTCTGCAGGGCCCCTGTGCTGGCGTCACTTGCCAAGGATGTGTGTCTGGAGGCAGAACCGGAGCCTGGCCCCTTTCCTGGGGCCACGGGGCTGAAATTCCCGGAGGGCTGTCTCCTCGCTCCCCCTGGGTCCCTGAGAAAGCAGGGGTCACACCCAGTCAGACGGGAGTGGCGTGGCGTGTGTGAGAGTCTGGCTGCTCGGACTGTGGAACACGGCCGTGCGTGTGGCCTGTCTGAATGGGGTCATGCCGGGACTCTTGCGGTTGAAAGGGACAGAAAGCCAAGAGAGCTGACGCAGGGGACTGGAACACCCGTAGTCGATCAGCTTCACCCACAGTTATTCTTCTGTTGCTATAACAAGATATCTGAGGCTGGGTGCTCTGTACAGCCTGCTTCGGAAAAATAGCAGCTTGTTCTCAACAGGAACCAGCCTGGGTCTCGATGACCTGCGCTGTCCCTCCTCTGGGGGCCTAGACACCTTCCGCCGGGCTCCACCTCCTCAGAGGCTCTCTCCTCTCTCATCAGCAACGGGCAGAAGGCTTCTAGCTCAGACCGGGAGACCCTCAGCCTGTGTCCGCGCCCGGCTCCCTGCATCTTCGCGCCCCGCCGAGTGGGCACTGGACAGGCTGGAAGCCCCGTGCGGCCAAGGAGGAGCACCTTTGCCCAGCCTAGGAGTGCGTGTTCCAGGACCCGGCCGAGACAGGGGGCTGGAGGCTCTGCTGCCTTCTCCCGAGCTGCACTTTCCTCCCGAAGGGCTGGAAGGGGATGCAGGCCCGGCCCACGCGGGGCAGCTGCTGCTTTCGGTGCTAGCTGGAGTTTCCAGCGCCAAGTGCCTGGGCCCCTCCCTGCTCCCCTGACCCCCTTGGGCTGTAAAGATGACTCTGGATGGACTGCGTCTGTTGGAGTTGCAAAAATTAATTCAGACTCAGGAATAAAGTCATAAAGGGCTGGGATGAAATAATCATAACGAGCTTCTTTGAATGGAGCTCACCAGTGGGACTCGGCACTGATGGCCCCCGTGGGGCTGCGCTGCTTTCTGCTTCCCGAGCCTCCCACGAGTCCTCCTTGCTGGGCTGCTGCCGTGTCCTCTTTAGCTTCCACATAGATGGATTTTAGCCTCATGGTCATCTTCAGGGGATGTGCAGTCCCGGTGGTTGTCTGTCGGTCACTAACAGATGGGGGCGACCTTGTTCCAGGTGCCCTCCTCTGGGTGGGCCGGTGTGTGCTCTGGGAGGCTGCAGGTACTCGGATTTTGGTCCCAGCAGGCTCTGGCGGTGGCTGTCAGCCGAAGGAGCTGGTCTGGGTCTTCGCTAACATCAGTCTCTGTCCAGTTCAGTAAGCCTCTCTCTCCCCTTCTTAGAGCAATAAGCTACAACTGCAGGCAGCTTTCAGAATTTAGGCTTCAAAGTTTCTGAGCCCCAGGGAGGGGAGCAGTTTATTCTCGACCACAGGCCGGACAGTCGGGGGCAGCGTGGTGCTTCTGTCTGTGCTCGGTGCCGCTAGTCCTGCTCAGCAGAGGCGGCCTGGGAGTGCGGGGTGCCTCACAGGGGAGGGGGTCCTCAGGAGGGGAAGAGAAGCAGCGCTGGACCTGGGGCCCGAAGCCTGCCCATTGCTGAAACATAATAAACATTTAGCAACATTTTCTTCTCGTGCTTCCTTGACTTCGTTCTGATCATCCCAGCCACTGGTTGTACTATCAGCTTTGCATTGCTACACACGATACCTAGGGCAGCCAACTTTACAAAAGAAAGGGTTTGTTTAGTGCATTCTCTTGGCAGTCCAGGGCCATCATGCTGGCGTAGACTCGGCGCTTGGCAGTGTCCTCGTGGGTGGCCATGGTAGGAGTCCTTGCAGAGCAAGCGAGCGATCGTGTCTTGAGCCAGTAGCAGAGATTCTTTTGAGGATGGATGGGGTGAGGCTTTTGGTCCTTTTAAAACAATCCCCTCCAGAGCACTCAGGAGATGGCAGAAGAAACTGACCACACCCGATGGCCTAAGAACCCCCGAAACCCCACAGCCCTCCGCACTGTCCGGGGGACTGGCCCTTTAGTCCACTGGACCCTGGGAGGACTCTGAGGCCACACCCAGCTCCATCGCCAGTGTCCACCTGCCATTGGCCTTGCCCAGGCGCCAGGTCCTGCTGAGCCTGACCGGCTGTCGCACCGTCATACAAGGACAACTGGCTCCACGGTGTGCGTGTCCCCTGCAGTGAGCCACCATGCTGGGGACTCGGGTGTCCTGTTGCTGGCATGTGTCTGCTGCTGCCCCCTGATCCTCGCTGTCAGCTGGTATGAGTTGTGGCGCTTACGTCTCATTTGTGTCTTACCTACTGCATGTGGCACTTTGTTTCCAAGACCCGTCCATCCCTGTGGGTGGCAGGCTCCTGACCTCTGGGGTGCACTGTGAGGGGTGCACCCGCCACACTGGCCTCTTCTCTTGCCCAGCAGTAACACCCAGGTATTGCTACCTCCCCCAGCCACCCACCTGCCGGCCCAGTTCAGGGCGGCACACAGCACCAGGCCTGGTCTGAGGAGTGGCCTGGGGCTGGGTGTCCCTCAGTGGTACAGCACATGCTTAGTGTGGGGGGGACTCTGGGTTCAGCCCCCTGCAGGAAGGGCTGAAGGGAGCAGGGGAAGGAGGAGAGAGGGGCTGACAGAGCCTACAGACATCTTGTACCTTTAGGATATGGGCTCTAAGGTATGCTTACACAGAACAGACTAAAGAAGTGCCAGACTGCCAGCACCACCACTAGGCTTCCACCTGCTACTGTTAAGGCTCGGGTCTAGCTGTTCCCCCAAAGCCTCTTGCAGTCGTAGGTGGGGCTTTTTGGAGGTGGCTGGATCTAGAGCGTGTGATGCTGGGATTAACGATGCCCCACCCTGGGGGGGTGTGGTACTGCCCAAGGGGTGGACAGCCTGGAGGAAATATTAAGGCAGGTTTGTTGCTCAGCTTTGCTGCTGTGCTGCCCTCTACCCTGCCATGGACTGTTTCTCCTCTGCCATGCCACCCTGCCTTGGAGCCAGCCGACTGTGGACTTGAAACCTCTACAAACTCTCAGCTAAATAAACCTTCCCTCCTTTAACTTTGGGTGTTGGGTATTTTGTCTCAGCAAGGAGAAAAGTAACTAACACAGCTATCTTTATCATTACGAATTTTATCTATCTTATTATTTGATCAACTATTTCAGAGTTTATGTGTAATCTAAGAGTAAATGCATACTGGAAATGATTAATATTGAAATGATAGGCAGCTGGGCATGGTGGTGCATGCCTACAGTCCTGGCACTCTGGGAGAATGAGGTAGAAAGATCACCAGTTTGAGCCCAGCCTGGCAAGACCCTGTCTCAGAATAAAAGGGGGCACTGGGATATAGTTCAGTGAGAAAGCCCCAGGTTAAATCTTCGTACTGAGAAAGAAAGGAAGGAAGGAAGGGAAGGTGGGAGGGAGGAGGGAGAAGACAGAACAAAACTTAGCACACACTAGGCTAGAGAGGAGCGGGCGGCCGGACCCCGCGGCTGCAGGGTCCAGAGGGGGTGAGGGGCTGGGTCTCCAGGGCGCCATCTGACTCCCACTTCTCTGGGCGCAGACAAGGCCCTTTCTAGGGAAGTCCTGGAGACACGGGGCTCAGCACGGCTGGACACCTGGCGGGCCTGAGGTTGGAGCAGGGCCTGGGTCGCAACAGAAATACGGCCAGGGAGAGGCTGCTCTGCGCCCTCTGCTTCTGAGCGCGCCATAGCCCACCTCCCGCTCGGAGCAAGGCTGAGAACTGCGCAGTGATGTGTGTGTCCTCAGCACAGCCCGACGGAGGGGCTCCTGAGCACACACAGGAGCGGGCAGTGCTGAGAACCTCGTCCCCGCTCTCCTGGACACACTGTCCTTGGGTTAGACAGTGGCCCCCAGAGGTGGGGTCTTGGTGAAGACAGTCCCCTGGCGGGTCACATGCATGGCTCAGGTGCCCTCCACGCCTGGGCCAGAGCCATCATGCAGAGATCAATCTTTATTGTCCTCGGCGGGATTCCTCTGCCATTTCTTCTGTGGAGCCACCTGTTTCTCTTACTTTTCCTGGTCACCTTTCTTGTTTTGCTGGAGCACATCCTCGAGTAGCATTTTAGAAGGGGTGCTTGAAAGGGAAATGTTCTGAGGACCTACATGTCTGGAAATGTCTTTACTCTGCCCTCATACTTGATTGAGAATTTGCCTGGGTACAGAATTGCAGTTGGGAAATCATTTTCCTGCAGAATTTTGAAGGTCTTCTTCCACTTTTCCAGCTTCTAATGGTGGTTTTGTGAAATCTGAGCCATTCTGACCCGAGTCCTTTGTATGGGACTCTTCTGTAACCTGCTTATTCTCTCTTCCTTACAGATGCTGGTGGATTCCTCTGTGCTCTGAAATTTCCTCTGCTGTGTTCCACCTGGGAATACTTCCAGTTATGGGGAATTTTCTTGCATTGTTTTAGTAATAATTTCCCCTCTCTTTCTCTTTTGTCTTGATGGAGCTTCTTTTATCTGGATGACATACTTTTCTTATCTACTTTCCTAATTTTACAAGTCATTGGCTTAGTGTTATACTTTCTGGGAGCTCTTCCAACTTTATATCATTTCTGCCAAAATGTTTCTAAAGTCAAGGAACCCTTCTGTTGTCCTGCTGCTGCTCTTCCTGGGTGGATGTGAATTTCTGTTCAGCTCGAAGAGGGTGCCAGTGGGAGGTCCTCCCTTCTTGCAGTCTCCATTTCCTCCTTTCATTGTTTCGTGTCACTTGGCCTCCGTCTGCAGTGCTGGCGGCTCCATCAGAGAACTTAAGCTCCTTCGCTGGCAGCTCCCGGCGAGAGCGGGCACCAGAGCAGAGCAGGGCGAGGGTGGAGGGCGACCCGGCCCGTTGGTCTCTGGTTGCTGAGGTGCCGGACAAGACCGTCCCTCTCCGGCCTGGGCGGCTGCGGCCCTCTGGCGGTGGCTGGGGTCTCAGCATTCGCAGTCCTCCTACGTTTGCCTGCCCCTGGGCCCGGTGCCCGTATGGCCGGGACTCTTGATTCCACCTTTCAAGACAGGAGGAGTCTCCCAGCCAAGGCCCACGCAGGGTGGGGCACACAGCTGGGGCGGGCATCACCATTAGCCTTTCAGCTCACCCTCGACCTCGCCGTCGGTGGTGTGGGTGCCAGTGCCAGAGCCCTTAGGAGGCCATGGTGCTGCCGGGAAGACACCTCCCTGCCGACTGGGAGTGGAGCTTTGGCCACACCGGGTGTATCCCTTGAAAAGCTGTTTTCCAGCCTCCGACAGCCCTGACTTTCCTTCCTCCTCTGCTCTGCCTGTCTTCACCGAGTTGGGACTGAAAAGAAAGTCCCTTGGCTCAAGTCGTGGGGGGACCCGCCGGGCACGTACTGGGAGGTGCGGCCTCATTGCGGCTGTGAACAGAGCTGTCCTTGTGCCCGGCCTGGCCCTGGGCCTTGCTCAGTCCCTGGTCTGTTTCTTTCGGACACGGGCACCACCGTGGTCTCATTAATGTTACTCTGCAATATGTTCTATTCAAAAGATGAGTACTCCCCAGTTATTATTCTTTTCGGTGTTTTTCTGGGTATTCTTTCATGTGTTATGTTCCAGGTGAACTTTAGAATTGCTTTCTGGAGTTTACAATTCTTTGGTGGTGATTATATCAAATTTACAGAGTGATTTGGAAGAGAATCAACTTCCAATACGAGACTGTCTCTGTGTCTCCATTTACCGGGGTCTTTTGTGTGCGGGGTGGTTTTAGACTGTGTCACTTTTTGTGTAGTCTTCACTTTGGTACTTTTTATTTATTTGTAGGTATTTGGGGGGCTTTTATGGTACAGAAAAGCCCCCTTTCCCTTGCCCGTTTTCTAGCTGGTTTTCACTATGTACAAGAAAGCTATTGATCTTTATGTCCTCATTTTGTGTAAGATGAGAAGTGTCTATTCCTTGGAGGTTTGATAAAACTTTTCTATAAAAGCTTCTAAGCTTTCTTTTTTTCGACTTCTTCTAAGGTTATTGGTTTATTTAGGTTTTCTATGTGAACTAACAATTGGAATTTATGTTTTTTTATCTAGTGTAGGCTTATCAGAACTTTGTTATTAATTTCTGGTATTTAGAGTTTTGAGGGCTTCCTTTCTATGGTTATTTCTAACTTGGGTCTCAGTGACACTGAGTTTGGATAGAATTTTGGGGTTTTCTTTTCATCCTAACGTGTGGCCAGATTCAGCACTTACTCCACACATGCTTGGAAATGGCATGCTTTCTGGTTTGGGCGTTGAACACTAGAATGTCTTCATAATTCGGACTGTTTACACCCTTACCTAATGCTTTGTCTGATGCATTGCTGGGCTCCGGAATAAAGGTTTCAATGTGCCCAGATAGCTGCAGGCTTGTTCATCTGTCCGCATCAGCTGGAAGCCCTGGCGCCTGGACTTTCCTCTCTCTCGTCTCTTCTCCGTGATCTGCTGGTTTTAGCCGCCTGTCCCCTTCGAGGCATGTTATCTCGTGAGTATTATTACGCTGCCTGCCTGCCTGCCTGCCTCTCACTGGTTATTACATGGTGTGAGTTTCTTCTGCCCCCGCTTCAGCTCCTCCTGCTCATTCCGTCCCGGTTTCCCCTTGTGCAAGCATTCACACCTGAGCTGTGCTCCTCCGCCTTCCGCCCCAGGATTGCTCCCCACGGCTCTCTCCCCGGTCTGGCCTTTCTGCTGCTGCTCGTGCCTCCCTCTCCTTCCAGACCAGCTTCTGGGAGGACCTGGCCTCCCCTTCCCCGCCCTGCATTCCCACGGTGTCTTTCTGCTGGGGCCCTGGGGCCCTGTCAGGGAGCTGGGGAGACTGAGGCACGCCTGACCCCATGGCTGCTGCCCTCCTGGGCCTTCATCCAGGGAGGGGAGGCAGTTCATACACAGGCCACTTCACGCGCGAGCCTGGAACTGCACCATGACCCGTTACGTGCAGGAAGGGAGCCGGATACGCTCGGGGAGCACTGAGGGGCTATGCCAATTTAGGGTACAGTGAGGAGGGGATATTTCAGCTGGCACTTGAAGGGGAGAAACGAGGGGAAGTCACGCCATGGGAGGGGACAGCAGCATCTTCCCTTGTCACTGCCCAGGGTGCTTCCCCAGGCTCCAGGCCCTATCCACCCCCGCTGTCCCCAGGGCTGTTGAGAGCCCTGTGGCAGAGGCCTGTGGTAATCGGCTTTCCAGCACTGTCACAGAACACCTGAGGGAGCGGCTTACAGTTCCCAAGGTTTCAGTCCATGGTCTCTGGCTCTGTGACTTGGCCCCGCGAGCCCAGGACATCGTGGTGGGAGCCTGGGCTGGAGAAGCAGCGGGAAGCTGAGAGAGAGGAGGAGGACCTTCCCCGGGGAGGAGCCAGGACCCCCAGGCTGGCGAGGCTGCGCCCAGGACCTGTCTCCTCCCAAGACTCCATCGCTGCCAGCAGTGCCCCGGGCCCAGCTCGGTCCCAGCTCGGTCCCTGGGAAAGTGTGAGACCACGTGCAGCAGGGTCAGGCACCCCCGGGGCCCGGCACAGGAGGGAGGCCGTGGGCGTCCAGCCCTGCCACGTGCGGGCTGGTTTTCTTCTGGGCCTTTTGGGGGTTCTGGGGGGCTAGTTTCGGGCAGGTGCAGTAGCAGCAAGTGCCATCCAGGTAGGGAGCACGAGGCCTTCGTACAGGGGCCAGAAAACCCCCAGGAGCCTTTGGCACAACGGGGCCACACCTGCAAGTGGTGCGTCTGGGTCACAGACTCGAGGCCCTGGCTCCTCCAGGCTGACTGTGCTCATCTCCCCGTCTCCCGCCCATCTCCACCAGCCTGGCCTGGTCTCAGAGTCTGCTCCTCCCATCTGCCGGTGCGGTCTGACAGAGTTACCTAATCTGCTGCTCCTGGTTCCTCGCCGCTTGCCTTAGTACATTTTGTGTTGCTATCACAAAGTACCCGGTGCCGGGTGAAGCGTGAAGAGAAGAGATTCATTTCGCTCCTGTCGTGGTGGCTGGACAGTTCAAACAGCACGGTGCTGCCATCTCAGTGAGGGCCCCCAGCTTGTCAGGACTCAGCGGGTGGCACAGGGATGGCAGGGTACAGGCGAGGAGGAGCCCACCTGGCAGGAAAGGAGACGGGACAGGAGAGAGTGCAGGTCACTCATTCATGAACTGTCGTTCTAGGGCACGGATCTAGCCCCGTGAGGCCTGGCCTTCTCTGAACCCAGCCCTGAGGCTGGAGCCCGCGTGCACGCTTACCTTCCTGCCAGTTAGGGTTTCCACCATCTCAAGGGCATTCTCTGGGACCAGCTTCAAGCTCCCAAACCTTTGAGGACGAGGCATGCCCAGATGGCAGCATCCCTAGAAGGAGGTAACAGCAAGATGGCGCCTGGGGGCGGCCTGGCTCTCGGCCATGCACACGGCTCTGCCTGAGACCTGGGTGCCCAGCGGCCACTCCCGGGATGCCCGCACGTAGTGCCCTTGCTGCAGGGGCTGCAGAGGGCTTGGTTGCCGCACCCCGCCTCTCTGATGGAGTCGCTCTGGGCTTCCCTGAATCTGAGTTCTGCGTTTCCCATCCTCCTCTCTGGTCTGTTGATCGACTCTTTGACAAAGCCTTTCCTCTCCATTCTGGAGACTCTAAAGCTGGAATTGATTCTGGGATGCACTTCCTGCCGTGTCCTCCTGGCCCGGCACCTGAGGAGAGAGCACTCCACTGCCACCTAGCAGGGTGCTCGACCAGGGAGGACCGGGCGCCCAGTGTAGCCTTGGCCACTCATTTAAAAGGGGTCCTGCACACCTTCTCTTAGGGGAGCCAGCCCCGTGGGCCATGGTTGCCGGGTCTTGGCTTTCTCTCAGCCACTCACCAGCCCCCCCAGGGACCAGTGAGTGCCCTTGTTGGGCTGCAAGAGGGAAGGGAGCCAGGGCAGCAGCATCCTCCTGTCTCGGCAAAGGCGGGCGGTGCTGACCGGTGATGTGTCCACCGTGGGGCGGGCCGCAGGCCCACGGCACTCTGGTCGCTGTGGCGAGCTCTGAGGCCCAGGGGGATGGAGGCCCTCGGACTGGACAGGCCCCGGAGGCCACGGCTGACACCAAGTGGGCCATTTGGAAGCCGAGTGGGGATCACGCAGGAGCTCCCTGCACCAGGGTTGCCTTTGGGAGACACCTGCTGGGATCAGGGTCGAGCTCACTGCGTTCCGTGGCTGAGCAGGGGATGCACCAGCCTGGCCCTCAGGTCCCAGGGAGGCGGTGAGGGCCAAGAAGACAGCTGGCCAGGTTCATGTGGCCCAGGCCTGGGGCCCCGCCGAGCCCTCCTGACCCTGGGGCTGCTCCCCACGTCCTGCACAAGACAGGCTCTCGGGGCCAGGCGGCATGGGGGGCTGTCACTGGCCAGCTGGCTCCCCGGGCCAGGTCTTGCTGTTCACCTGCTTTGCCCCTGGGTTTGGAGGCATCTGCACAGGAGCCTCAGGGCTGGGGAGCGTTCTGGAATATGATGACCAAATAAGCCCCAAATCATCACGACAAGAAGAGGGGCGGCAGTAGCAATAGTGACGCTGGAGATGAACGTTCTAACGCATCTCGCGAGGCCCTGTAACATTCACTTCCGTTAGACCTGGCTGCTTGCAGAGCAGCCCCAAGACATGCCCTGGACCCTCCTCTGCCCAGCGGGGCCCCCACACCTCCTGTAGGGAGTCGGGGTGACTGCGTGTGACTCGGGGGTCAGGTCAGCAGGGCACGTTCTGAGGCCTTTGGGGCAGGAGGGTGTCAAGGGTGGGTGCTGGGCCCTGTGCTCTGTGTCCGGGTGTGGCCTCAGCTCACAGCTCTGGGTCGCCCGTGTGTTGGTCTCTCAAGAGCAACAGGATGTTCTAGATTGCTTTTAGCATGAAACCCCCCAATTATCAAGTCCTGTCAACTGAACAGTGTAGTTTTAAACGCCCTGTGCCCTGAAGAGCCCTCTGCAGTCTGCTTTTGCCCCCAGGCAGTGCCCATGCGTGGCCCTGAGCTTGTCAGGGGCAGAGGGAGTGGCCAGACTCCCCCGGGGAAGGGTTTTTCTATGGAAATTACCATCTTTCTATCTCCCAAGGTGGTTCTGAAGGTGAGCTGTCCCTGCTCGTTGGAAATGCGAGGAAATAAATGTATAAAAATAGAGTAGCAATTCCTCAGCTCTCTGTCGGCTCCGAGTCCCCAGCGTCTCCTCTGGGAGCAGCAGGGAGGCCCTGAATCATCTCCAGGCGGCGAGCGGGCACTTGGCTCTGCCGGCTCGGCCTGCAGACCAGCCTGTGCTGAGCAGCCTCGGGCGCGCCTGCCCTGCGCGTGCAGTGCCCGCAGTGTGCTCACGCCCACGTGTATGGGGACTCCAGGCCCGAGGGCCACAGAAGGTCCAGTGACCCAAGCAGCTGCTCGCCCGGCCCAGCCCCCGCTTGCTCCTCAGGCCGGCCAAAGGCCTCACCCTGAGCGTCTCACCTCTCCCTTTCCCGGGGGTCGCCTCCGCCGCGTGGCCGGCCTGAGCCTTCCACCTGACCGCCAGTTTTCCTTGTCTGACGCGGACGGCAGGGTGAGGAGAGAGCTGCCGGCCCGGTCCGCCGACGCCTCGCTTGTGAAGTGGGGACACTATTCGCCCTGAAGATGCCTCTCTGCCCGGATGAGACGTGTGTAGGGCGACACAGGCTGTTCTGCAGCTTCCTCCCGAGGCCTGGTTTCCCTCGGGGCGTCCTGTGCCCTTCCCTCTCTCCCCGTCCTCAGAGCGCCTCCCCCAGCTCCTAGGAGCTATCCTTTGTTTTGGTCTTTAAATTATTTATATTTCGGATTTCTCATAGAAGAGAAACCATGTGATATTTAACCTTCTGCGTCTGATTTCGTTCTCTTAACATTATGGTCTCAAGATCCACCCATTTTCCTACACATTACTCGAGTTTATCCTTCTTCGTGGCTGAGTAGTACTCCAGGGTGTGTGTATACCAAATTCACTTTATCCATTCATCAGCTGACGGGCGTCTAGACCTTTCCCACGATGTACTGCCCGGCCGTCAACGTGGCTGTGCATGGATCCCTATAATACTGTACTTTCAGGAAGGTGCCAGGAGAGGTGCAGCTGGGCCCGGGGCGGGGGTGGGGGTGGGGGTGGGGTGTCTCGTTTTTCCGAGGGCTCTGCACACCGCTTCCCAGGGCTGTACCGTTCACACTGGCCCCCAGCGCGGGTCGGCTTTGAGGCCGGGACCCAGGCCGCCGCCGCTGCTGACCGGGTGCTCTTCTTGCAGGGGCCTCCGCGGACAGCCTGGACAGCCTCAGCCGCGCCCTGGGCGTCCTGGAGGGGCGGCTCAACGGCTCCCGGAGGAGGGCGCGCAGGCACACTGCGGACGACGACTACAACATCGAGGTGCTGCTGGGTGTGGACGACTCTGTGGTGCAGTTCCACGGCCAGGAGCACGTGCAGAAGTACCTGCTGACGCTCATGAACATCGTGAGTGGGCGGGGCGCCGGCGGGAGGGGCGCGGTCCCTGCGAAGCGGCACCTTCCGGCTTTCCGCCTGGAGCTGGAAGTGAGCGCGGCTCTCACAGGAAGCTTGCAGGGTCCGCAGGTGAAAACCTCGGTTTTCTCATCTGCAAATCGGGGATGATTGAGTTGGGAAGGCCGTTTACAGACGGAAGCAGGGTTCCATGCACTCTTCGCTGGTGCTCTGGTTTTCTTGATATTTGCCATTTTTAAAACTGAAAATTACTTCAGAAAGAAACCTCCTTCTCCTAGGAGGTGATCTGAATGAAAAGCGCCCTGTTCGAAGGCAGCCCGACAGCCCTGCACCTGCGGGCTCTGACCCAGTCACTGCAGTCCAGGCCGGGCCGGGCGGGAGCGGCGGGTGAGGCCAGGCGAGGCGAGGCGAGGCGAGGCGAGGGGGCCGCTTTCTCCTTGGAGTCTGGGCCACTTGGTGTGGGCGTCTGCGTGCGCCCCTCACGGCCGCTGGCCGAGGCGCCCCTGCAGGGGGAGCGGGGACCTGGTGGAGCGCCAGCCCGCCTCTTGGGCGGTGCCTGGAGTCCCGCCTTCTACTCGCCTGGAGTGCAGCCTCATCACAGTGAAGCCCCCCGTCTGTCCCTGATTCTGGCTCCTGCTCTCTCTCAGGCCCCTCAGCTTGTGCACCACTGCCCCACTTCCACCTCTGTGCCTCTGACCTCTGTGAGCGTCATCTGGGTGAAAGCGCCGTCCCTGCCCTCCCGTGACTGGCTTGTGTGGTTTAGCACAACGTCCACAAGGTCATTGTGCCGTAGCGTGTGTCAGAACTGCTTTCCTTTTCAAGGCTGAGTAGTGCTCCATTGCCTGCATAGACCACATTTTGCTTAGCCATTCACCTGCCCAGGGTCAGTGGGCTGTTTTCCCCTGTGCTGTTGTGAACAACGCCATGAATGTGGGTGTACAGATGCTTATTCAAGACCTTGCTTGCCATTCTGAGGAAGTGCTCAGGAGGGGATTGCAGAATCCCGTGATAGTTCTGTTCACCTTTCTGAGAACGCACCATGCTGTTTCCATGGCCCCTGCCCCATTCTGCCTTCCCACTCACGGAGCACAGGGCTCGCTCCCCTCGCAGCGGGGCTGCTCTTCACAGCGACATCCCAGCGGGTGAGTTGTTTGTAAGTAGTTCGCCCTGAGCTCTGATCTGCTGGTGCAGCAGGGAGGCTGGAGAGTGCAGAGGTTTGTGCACAGTGGCGCCCCGCGTCCTCTCACTGAACTTGAACTTGGCTACATGACCGAGCGGCTGGGCGCACGCGGACCACGTGTGGGGCCCCGAAGGCCTGGCCCCAGGCTTGTTCCATTTCAGTCCTAGGCTGCTGGTGGGAGCGCCCTGGTCCTGCTGGAGTGTGGCTGGCGAGAGAGCAGCAGGGCCAGGGCTTGGGGCCACGCTGGGTGCGGGCGTGCCTGAGCCCGAGGAGGCGGTGGGCTGGGAGTGCAGACTGAGGAGGAGGAGAGGCGGGGCGGGCGGGGTGCAGGCCTGGCTCCACCCTGGCGGCTCTAAGCTGCCGCGGTTTCCTTCATCATGGGCAGCGTCTGGTTGAGATGGCACAGGCAATTCAGGCTCATCACATAGCCGCGCCTGCCCCTCAGCGCCCAGCCCGGGCATCTGGTTCAGAGCCCCGTGGGTAGTCTGGGCCGGTGGTCATCACAGGGAGTGACCAGGCCCCTCTTGGCCGGGCCGTTCAGTGCTGTGCGCACCACTCTCCCTCCCTGCCGCCAGGACTTGTGCTGCAGCCAGGGCCACCAACCCACACTGGACTTAGCGACGCACACACCAGCCTGGTCTTGTGCAGCGCCTGAGGGGAGATGGGTCCCTGGGCAGCACGTCATCACCCTCTTATTCTGCCTGGCCCTCATTACCCTGGGCTCTTCTCCTGCAGGGGGACACAGACAACACTCAGGCAGAGTGCATGTGAGGTCACTCCAGATAATGATGAGGGCAGTGACGGAAATAAAGTAGTTATGAGAGGGCGACGGAAGATGAGTCGGAAGTGGCCCCTGCCACACAGGAGGTCCTGGCTGGTGCCCAGGAAGCAACAGCAGAGCTGTGGCTTGACTGACAATGGGATGACCGGGAAGAAGTGCACAGAGGCTTCTGGGCTGAGGCAACAGGTGCTGCAAAGGCCCTGAGGCAGGAATGAGGTCAGCTCTTTCGAAGGCATAAAAAAAAGGCCGGGGTGGTGAGCAAGGGACTCAGGCGAGAAGGAGAGACTGAGGTAGGTAAGACAACAGGTCAGAGCAAGGACAGTGGCGAACACAGCCAGTGTCTGTGGCCGTCTGGATGTGGAGAGGGACCGGCCGTGGTTCTGAGGGCAGCGAGGGACCAGTGGAGGTGCTGCTGCCTCCTGCAGAAACAGCAAGGTTCTCAGCCCTGTCACTGGGCGGTCTGCCCCTCACCAGTGCCACTTCTCACGTGTTGCTGAGTGATCCCTCGAGTATTTAGACCCCACCAGCTCCTTCCCTGCCGGCCCTGTCTCCTGCATTTCCTCCTTCAACCCAGAGAAGTAGCATTTGTAATTTATTAAAATAGTCTGTATTTAACACAGAGGGTATATTATTTATGCTGTGAGCTGGGAACACACCCTATAGGTATATTCACGTGTGCTCCCGTGGCGTCCTTTCAGTGGCGGTGCAGCATCGCGCTGCCTTTCCACTCGCTGTCTCTGTGACGTGTTCACATAGCAGACTCATTTCCCTCGCAGAGCTCAGAAAGGCCACCCTGCCTCACGCGGTCACTCACTCTTGATGTTCCCTACACTGAGTCCCCAAAAGTGGGGCCCTTGTCAGCAGTTCCACAGCAGAGTGTCCTGTTGGGGTCTCCTCTGTGTGAGCCCCCTTGAGCAGAGGTCTCTCTCTGACCCCCACCTGTCAAGTCCTTTATAGCTATGGTGATTTGAGAGTTACAGTTGGGATTTTTGTGTGTGGTAAGTTGAATTTGTTTGACGATAATGCTGTTACGTTTTCAAATGTATGTATATTTAAATCTGAGATTTTTTTAGTAAATGACCCATTCCGGCCCCCCTTTCTGCTTTAGTCTGATTAAAGTAGGATGTTTATTCTATTGTAGCTTCTTCCCTGTTGATCTAGAGTCTTCATATTCATGTAGGTTGACTTTCTGCCTGTCACATGTGTGGGAAATATTTTCCCAGTTTTGTTGTTTGCCTTTTGTTTTGTTCTGCTTGGGGTAATTTTTGATAGCTTACATTTTTATGTATAGGCAAATCTTATGTCTCCCTTCCTACTCTTTCCCTTGGGTGATGTATGTGATACTTCATGACGGGCCTAGAAGTTAATCTTTAGAAGCTTCCCTCTGCTTGTCGCTGCTAATGAAGCCTGTCATCAGCTCAGAATTTCCCAATCGGTGGGGCCTCACTGACCACTTGACCATTCTTGCTACACTTGCGTTCAGCCACAGCAGCTCAGAATGTCTCCCAAAGTAAGGGGAGGGAGAGACGTCACAGCCCAGGGAGGGAACAGCAGAGAAACATTCCTGAGGAGGTGTGACTCAGTCCCTTCTCCACTGCTGGGACAAAATACCCGACACCCACAAGTTAAAGGAAAGAAGATTTATTTTGGTTCACAGTTTGCAGAGTCAGAGTCAGGTGGCTCCCAGCAGGACAGCAGAGCAGAGCAGAAACAGTCCATGGCAGGGTAGGCATGAGCCTGCCTTCTTTCCCTTTAATTCTGTCCAGCCTGCAAGGCTATTGATTGGTGCCACCTGCACTCAGAGTTGTCTGCCCTCTTCAATAAGTCCTAGAACTTTGCTAAACCAAGCAGTGGACTAATATGGTATCACACATCTAGAGTCCAGCCATGTCCCAGAAGCCCCACCAATAAGTGCATGAGGCTTTAGGGGACATCTGGATACAAACCACAAGGGGGATGTGAGTCATCGAAGGCCCAGGGAGCGATGCTTGGACTCCTCTTAGACAGCGCACATTCGAAGGCAAAATGATGAGGTATTTCAGGACGGCAGCAGCAGAACATTACCTCTGAAGAGCAGGGCCTTCATTCCTCTGCCAACAAAGGAGCTGTGCCTACAGGGTAAGCCAGGACCTCGAGCCCTGTTCTCAGGCTTCCCAGCCCGGGAGACTCTGCCCTGTTCTCTGGCTACTCCCCTCACAACTGCCTCGGGATGCCTCCTCCATGCCCTTCCCCATCCTCTGTTTGTCCCCTTCTTGCACCCTGGAGGCACATCCCAAAGCCACCTACAATCCCAGCTCTCTGCTTGGATAAAGAAAGCTGAGCCCAGCAGGATGCTGGGTGTGTTTTGAGACTGGGGCCAAGCTGAGAGGCTGTGACGTGTCCTGTGAGATCCCCTGCACTGGTTTCTCTCCCTCAGCCATAGCCCTCAGGGTTGCTGCAAAACCCAGACAAGCCCAGTATTCTTGGGTTTGATGGCTATTAGCTCAGTCAGAGAAGCTGAAACTCCTTGGGGATTGTATTAGTCCATTTTCTACTACTGTAATGAAGTGCCTGAGGCTGGGTGCTTTATAAAAAGAGAGGTCTATTTAGCTCACACTTCTGGGGGTTCACAGGCATGGCTTCAGCATGGGCTCAGCCCTGGGGAGGACCTCATGGCAGATGGGAGCAGTGGCAAGAGAGCAGGGAAGAGGGAGAGATCATTGGTGAGACAGGAAGACAGAGGTCAGGAGGGGCCAGGCGTGCTCTGCTAGAGCCACCCTCCTGGGAGAACCACCTTAATCCCCTCTGAAGCTGCACCGCATGACCTAAAGGCCTCCCATGAGGCCCCACCTCTTAAAGGCGCCACCACCTCAGTACTGCCAGCCTGAGGATAAGGTGCTGTCTGCTGACCCACCTCCCTTGGCTCAGGGAGCTGCCTCCCTGTTTGGTGCCCGTGTTGTGTGCACGGCTCCCAGGCTGGAGCCCGGCTCTCGGGGGCTTGGATGTTGACACGTGATCACAGACTTGATCTGCCAGCCCCCGGCCTGACGTGGCTTGCATGCTGGATGCGGTGCAGAGCAAGTCTGGACACAGCTGTGGAGCGGGCGGGGCCCAGATGTGCAAGGTGGCACCCTGGCTGACGCACCAGGCACGCACGGCGACCCTTCTCCAGGGTCAGCTGACCGGGAGGACGAGAGGCAGCACCGATTAGGATTGTCTTGTTTAAAGGTGGGGAGGGGGACGGTCTTCAGAGTGCAGTCAGGAGGCTCTGCTGGGGCTCCCTGGACAGCTGGTGTGAGTCAGTCAGTCACTGCCCACTGCTCTGTGCACTGCCTGGCTTGGAGCACAGCACGCCTGTTAGCCTCACTTTGTCTGGACCGGACCTGGGAGCAGAGGCAATGCTGATCTGGTGTAGCTGGCGTACTGGATGTGGCCAAGCAGAGGGCGGGAGGGCCTCGGAGAAGGGGCCCTGCGGCAGCCTGTGTGTGTGTGGGGTTACTGAGGCCTGAATCCAGGGCCTCCTCAGTGAGCTACATCCCAGCCCCTTTTTAAATTTTGAGACAGGGTCTCACTTAGTTGCTCAGGCTGGGCTCAGACTTGTAATCCTCCTGCCACAGCCTTTCAGAGTTCTGGGAGCACAGGCCTGCACCACACGCCCTGCCTGTGAGGTGGCCTCTCAATGCAGTCGCAGTAAAGGGGGTGAGCGCGGCCGCTGTTGACACCGCGTGGCATCCTGTCTCAGAGTCCACTTCTGTTACTAGTGGAGGTGTGCTCTAAAATGATGAAGAGCGTGGTGTGTCCACACCTGGGCCAGGAGCCTGTGCACTGTCACAGTCGAGCGCACAGGTCGTGTGCACAGTCGCCCGGGCCACGTCTCTGCCTGGCGGGCAGCTCAGCAGTGTGTTCACACCACCATCACCACAAAGCATGCACGTGCTGTGTTGACGGCCACAGCAGGATGGCCGCAGTGTTGGGAGCGGTGATCATCACCACTCTCTGATGTCAGAATGTTTTAAAACATGCATCTTGCATTAAATTTGGACGTGTCCAGGTAAACTGGAGATTCTAAAACAGAGTTGGCAAGCTCCAACCCAAGAGCCACATGTGGCCCTTTGGCTGTTTTTGTAAACAAAGTTTTACTGAAACACAGCCGTGCCCCTTTATTTATGAATTATCTGTGGCTACAGCGACAGAGTTGGCACTGAGACCACGGGACTCAGAAAGCAGCAAATACCCACTCTCTGGCACTGGAGAAAGCGTTGGCGTCAGGCCTGAGAAGCTCTCCTTGCCTGGGGCCTGCCTGGGGGTCTGGCCCCGCCCCCGAGTCAGCGTGTGCCTCTGGGCAGCAGTGAGCCCCTGACAGAGCCACCTTGTCCTCGGAAGCGGCGTCCTTCCCGTCCTGGCTTTTACCTCCCTGGCAGAGCGCCCTTCTGAGCCGGGTTTCTTCATCTTTAATCTGGGGACCCCCCCCCCCCACTCTGAACCCCCAGACTGGCCCGTACACTCCTCAGAAAGAGGCGAGTCCCTGAAGAGAAGCCCTGTGCTGCCCTGGAGCAGCCGCTTCCTGAAGGTCATTGCAGCGACCCTCACACTTGAGTCAAGCTCTACCCCTTTCCTGCTCAAACCCAGCCCCCACAACCTTGACAGCTCGAGGATCGAGGATCAGTGAAGTCAGTTTAGGGTTCTTCCTAAGGGTCAAATTCGCAGACCTTAGCCATCACTTCAAGGCAGCTGAGCAAGAGGGGCAGATTTCCAGGCCAGGCGAGCAGAGCTGTCTCTCCCACTGTGTTCACTGTTTCTATTCTGGAGGATTCCTGAGCCCCATAGCACTTCTGCAAGGGCAGACACCTCCTCAGTCCCACAGATAACGGGGTCCCGCCTGTGGCTGTACAACCAGGGCCGAGCCCCGACCTCTTCCGGAGCAAGGGCAGTCTCTGTACAGTGTGTTCTTGAACCATTTCTGTTGAATGAATGATCTCTCTCTCTCTGCCAGAACTCAGCTATTTTTCATCTTTTCTTTTCTAATTTAATCCAGAAATTGGCCTTGATTTACCAAAGCCTTGCCAGGGTTTGCAAACAATCAGAAGGCATCTGGACTCAATTTCTTACCAACTTTCAAGAATGCTGTGGCCGCATGGTGGGGGCAGGAATGTTTCTGCTGGCTGTGGGGCCGGATCTCGTAAAAGAGGCCAATCCGCCGGGCCTCAGGCAGGAGCTCGCAGCGTGTCAGACTGGCTGCTACAGGCTGGTCCCTTGGTAGGGGAGGCAGGCAGGCCCTCCAGGAGGGGCACATTTGCGTTGTGGAGTTTGCTGGTGCCTTGGGCCCAGGGATGTTTGTGGCGCTGCTCCTGTTCCCCACGCCTGTCCGATGGCCAAGAGCCTGGCTCCGGGTGCCCGGGAGACCCAGCGGTGTGTGAGCTCCCTTCTGTGCCGGAGGAGGCAGGGGTGTGAGCGGCGGTGGGCCCTGGGGAGTGGTGGACAGGGCCAGGAGGGGCCCCTGGAGGTGTCCCCTGAGCTCCACTCACTTGTGCTCATGTAGGAAGAAGCAGGCCCACTGCTGCCAGGGCTTTTTGGTTTTTTTTTAAACAAAAAGCTGGAAATCCAATGTTCATGGGAAACCTAATTATTTTGCAATGTGGGAAGCAAATTGAAATTAGGAGCCCATGCGGCACCAGCAGATGCGAGTGCAGCTGCAGCAGAAGCCCGGTGTGTGGGCCCTGGAGGATGGGCGACTGCTGCCCTGCGGTGTCCGTGAGGAGGCAGTGCGACAGCAGGACGGGGAGCCTCCTGAGGTCCCGAGCTGCCCTTGGCCACGGCCAGCACACCCTCGATCCCAGGTCGGCACGGGGCTCAGGCTGCATGTTGGGGTGCAGATGTGACCCAAGTGCGCCCCACACTCAGGCTGCGCAGAGCAGGGTGCCGTGGGCGGGCTGAAGACGAGGAGGCACCCCAGGTCACCGGCCTGCTGGCCCCTCCGGGAAGCCTGGGCAGCGGGGTTGGATCCACATCACGGCCCGCGCAGGCCCTGGGGGTGGGAAGCATGTGCGCTGCATCTCCCGGGGCCCTGGCGGCCCGGCTGGAGAGGGGGCTGTGGGAGGGGCAGGAGGTGAGGGTGGTTGGCATCCAGAGAGCGGACTGGACCTAGGCCTTCCCGGTGGACACCTGCTCCTGCAGCCCGAGGAGCGAGGAGCCTGCACCGGCTACACAGTGCATCGCCCCTCTGCCCTCCCGGTGGCCCTGGAGGGTCCTGGAGGCCCAGAGCGTTGGTGATGGCAGACCTCCCC
This sequence comes from Heterocephalus glaber, assembly GCF_000247695.1. Next base: position 42,127,702 of record NW_004624733.1, on the reverse strand, counting down.
TCGGCCACCCGGTGCCGACCCTCCCCTCCATCCAGGCTGGCAGACCAGAGCCCAAGGCAGGCCAGGCATGGCCTCCTCTCGGGCCCTCTGCCTCCTGCGGCTTCACCCTCCTGGATCCCGCTCGTCTCCCGGCCATAGCAGACTCCAAGTGTCAGTGGCCCTTGGGTTTTCCCGTGCCCCCTCCCTCTGCTGTGCCCACCTGTTCTCTGTCACATCACTCTCCATGCCATGCACTGTCCCTTAGCGTGTGGACAGAGCGCCCACCGTGGCCTGAGGAGGTGGGTCCCCACCGCTGTGGCACACCTGCCTCTCCCCTGGCACGCGTGCCACTCCTCAGCGTAGAGTCTCGTCTGCCATCCTTGGCCTCCTGTGGGAAGCTGACGGTTGTCAGAGCCGGAGCGAGAGTCCCCCTGGGCAGGAGAGCCAGATGTCATCAGTCCTGTGACAGCTTGTTGGTGCAGGCTCCAGTGAGGAGCTGACAGCTGAGCATCCACGGTGCCTGGAAGCGCCCCTGGTGGAGCTGTCACTGCAGTCAGTCAGCATGACAGAGGACAAGTGGCCAGTGGTTGGCGTCTCAGGCCCCTTCTCACCTGCGCCTGGCAGCGAGCCGAGCTGTGGGCTGCCCCAGCATCCCATCTGACCCACGACCCAGGAGAGCGTGCTTCTAAGGGCCCGGCCTCCCCCTTTGTTTCCGGGTTCTCTGGGAAGCAGAGGGCCGTGTTCCAGGCTCTTTGGACGCGCTCATCCAACTTCTCGTCCGCCTGCCCCCTTGCCTGACACTTCCGGAGGCTGTTGTGGGCCAGCCTGGGGGCAGAGGTTTGCAGGGCCGTGCGGAGCCCTGGGCACGGGTCTGGCAAGGTAGCTGAGCCACCTGAGCAGACGCTCCCGGGGTGGGGACCGAACTGTTTCCTGCTGTGTTCAAAGAGCCCTGGCCTCCTCCGTCCAGGTGTTGGAGAGCACCTACAAGGCCATGTGGAGAGATGGGCGTGCCCCTCGTGGGCGACCCCTGAAGAGCTTGTAATGCTGCACGCGGGGCTGAGCTGAAGCTTGCTTGTGTTTTGTGCTCTGAGTTTCTCATGAGGCCCCTGCCATGGGCCCAGCAGGTGCTGGTCTAAGAGCCTCTGTCATGGGGTCCCGTTCCTGATCCTCTGCACTTTCACCCTGGGCTGATCCAGGTCTGGCATCGGGTTCTACCGGTCCCAGGCCTGCTCCTCGACACGTCATCCATCTGCAGCCTCCCAGGTAACTTCCAGGCCCCCTCACTACGCATAAAAACCCAACCAGGCAGGGGCCTCTGGATCCCAGCACCCTCCGGGCCGTGCCTCCATTCACACAGGGCACCCCCACGTCAGCCACTGTGTAGGGCTATCCTGGGCTGGACGACCTCTTAGTATCCGGAGCTCTTTAGAACTCCAAATACCTGTAGGGAGAACCACAGGGAATAAAAGAAAGAGACACAGAAACAATGTTCAGTGTGCAGTGGGGGACCGGGAGGAATCTCTCTCTCGTGGACAGGCTTCCGTGAACTCCACAGGGGCCCTACTTGTGTTCAGTCAGCAAGGACTGCAGGGGAGGAGGACATGTTCCAAGAACCCCGACTGCAGTAGGGTTAGCATGCCCAGATGGGGCCTGAGTTTAGCATCTTGAAGGGAACAAGTTAAGGTCCCTCCCCACACAGGAGGTCTGCGCTGTACATTGCCCCCTGCAGTGCTGCCCTGCCTCAGGGGCGCTGTGTCTGTGGCTTCCCACACAGCCCGGGAGTCATGCTCCTCTGTTCCCCCAGCCAGTGAACACCGGGCCTGGGGACTGCGGGGCTCTCGGTCTGTGCACATCACCGCTGGGCCCCAACGCTTAGGATGTGGCCTCCTCTCAGGGGAAGCAGGGCCGGGGACTTCGTGGTCTGATCCCAAATGTTGGGGTGAGGCAGGGGCAAAGGCGGTCAAAATCTGGTCACATACATTACACTACTTAAAACCTGTGTCTCCACAACGTGGCACTGGGGTGAGCTTGGAGCAAAGGGGCGATGCGGGAAAGATTAGAGTATGTCACGTGCATGTGCAAGTCCACCAGCACAAAACCCGTGATCTGTCTAACCAATACGCACCGATAAAAATACGGGGAAAATGAAAAAAGCTTAAAAAAAAAGTCAGAGAGGGGAGTGGAAGGAAGTGATTTACAGAGAGAAAGGAATGTTCTCTCCGGTGTTCTCGGATGCCACTGTAGTGCCGGCCGGAGCTGTGGGGAGCGCCAGTCCCGGGGGCTTGGAGACGGCAGGGCCGGGCGCCCGCCCTGAAAGGGGCTCCACGCTGGCCGGCTGTGCGGTCGTGAAGAAGCCGAGAGGTCAGCAGAGAGCCCGGGCAGGTGATGTCCCCAGCCCGGCTGTCACCTCCCAGAGGTGCTCGCCGCGGCCAAGAGCCCCTGGGGCCCCCAGGCCTGGCCTGCAGCCTCTGCCGTGTCCTTGTGTGTCCGGCGCCCTCAAAGCAGCCAGCCTCCCTGCTAGGCAGCACCTTCCCTGCTGGTGAGCGTTGGGTCGGCTGGAGGAGGCCGGCCTGCGGGCTGGTGTGGCCCTGGCGGATGCAGGGAGGGCTCCAGGCCGCAGTCAGACTCTCAGGCAGGCCTGGCCCAGCAGCCCTGGCTCTGGGGATAGCGTGCTGAGAAGTAGCTGGTCAGAGCCGGGGCGGCCTGCAGGAAGCACGCAGACCCCAGTGTGGGACTCCAGAGGCAGGGCTCGCAGCAGCGGACCCTCCTGTGATTTGAGGACAACTCTGAGACAGCACTGCGCGCCGGGATTTTGTGGGACTCTTTAGATGCGCCACTGCCCTCCGTCCTCAGAGCGCCCGCCCGAGTGGCAGTGGCTGTTACTGCCTCCAATTTACAGACGGAAAGGGAGCCCCCGCAGGGTGGGGCAGATCCTGCGCAGGAAGCGATGCAGTGTGGAGTGGGGACTGCACCCCACCTCTGCCCACGCCCCAGATTCAGGGCAGGAAGAGGGGTAGCTTCTTGCAGTTATTCACCCCAGCATGGAAAACTGGAAGGCAGCCGTGTTTTCCATGTTCTTGTCCTGCTGTTTCAGCTGCACAGTCCCTGATTGGTTCCGGGCACCGGGCAGCGTGGCCGGGGCACCTGGGCCCCCAAAGACTGTGGAGCCGGAAGGATGAGGAGACTGCACCATCCGCCCCGGGGGTCTGGGGTGGGAGGTGTGGGAGAGGAGGGGCTGCTGCACCTCTCCCTCCTGAGCGATGTGACCTCAGCCTTCCCGGCCCTGCACTTGGTCCTCGCGGCCCTGGAATCTACCTTCCTCTCCCTCCCTTCCCACCCCCTCCCTCCCTCCCTCCCTTCCTTCCTTCCTTCCTTCCTTCCTAGGCAAGCCTTCCACCGCTGAGCACCTCCCCTTCCTTCATCTGTTCTGAGAAGGGTGTCACTAAGTTGCCCAGGCTGGCCTTTTGCCGTCCTCCTGCCTCAGCCTCCGAAGTAGCTGGGATCTCAGGTGTGTGCCTGGCATGATACAGCTTGGTATTTTGAGCCGTCTGGGTCTCCATTGCCTCCCACGCATTTGCTGACCACCAGGAGGCTGGCGAGGAGGAGCAGAGGGAGTGTCCAGTGTGGGGTGAGCCAGGCGCCAGGGCCCTGTCTGCACAGGAAGCACACAGCTGCGGCCGCTGCTCCTCAGAATTGGGCAGCCCTGGCCCCGGTTGTGGCCGGCATGAGGGCTGTCTTCCAGGCCTCCCCTGTGGGCTCCATGCCTGGCTTCCTGGGGGCACGGATGCCCGCTTTCTCTCTTTATTTCGGGGCTTGCTGGGAGGCCAGGCAGTGAGCCGTGCATGCTGCCCTCGCTGCCCAGGGCTGTGCCGGGCCGGGGCTGGGTGAGAGCCACTGCCTCCGCCCCGGCCTCCAGCCCCTTCCTGGCCCTTGTTGGAAGACGCCCCTGCCTGGCAGCCACCCCCAGGACTCACAGTCGCCCCTAGGTGGAAGTCCGCTGACCAGAAGGCAACCTTTTCCATTGTCAGGCAGAGCCGCGACCTTCCTTGTTGTCTATTCCAGAACAGAAACTTGGTCGCATCTGTGCATAAGCAAAAGGCGCAGCACCATGTATTTTCCCGGGCCAGGACCCTTGGCCCCTCTCGGAGCAGGGCTGTGGCTGTGAGCGTTTCCCCCAAGGTTTAGAGATTCCAGGATCAATTTCTCAGACAGAGCTCAAGGACACGGTTGCAGGGCCTCCCTCCTCCTGCAGCCTGGGCACCAGAGAATGTGGCTTCTCCCCACCCTCGGCCTGGCAGGGCTGGCTGGGTAGAGGGGCACAGTGAGCCGGGAGTACAAGTCTGTGGGGTCACCATTGCCCATTTCCTGTTGTTCACTTGCTCCAAGGCGATTCACTCGTTCATTCCTTGAAGGATCCAGTAACTCTGTCCTCGGACCCAGCAGTCCTCCGGAGCCATGTATTGCAAACATGCACCAAAGCCCTCTTCACTGAACACCTGGTATGGGCTGGGAGCCATGCTAAGGGAGGCTGGCACGTGCAAAGGCCCAGAGGTCAAGACGGGCTCCCTGTGCAAGGAGAGCGCTGGGAAAGGCCGCAGTGGTTGCTGCTGGCCTGGAGGTCTGGCCAGGGTGCGGCCGTGTTGCTCCAAGTGCAACTGGAAGCCCTTCGGGTGGGAGAGCTCCAGCAGGGGAGTAAAGGCCTTCTCCTCTGAAACATATTTGTTACTATGAATTTTTTTCCCAAATGCTCTTCAGATGTCTAAAGAACTCTGTGGGCTGGAGCAGGAATGTGGGGATTCCAGGCGTGAGCCCTTGCGTAGGCAGCAGGAGAGGGCAGCCGGCTTCCAAGGGAGGCAGACCTCGCTGTGAGGACTGAGGAGATTCGGTGGAGGAAAGGGCAGGAGTGGAGTAGGCGGAGCCAGCAGAGCTGCTGGAGGACCCTGAGCGCCAGCCCGAGGGCGCTGGGGAGCCACTGGGGGCTTTAGGCCGCAGACGGTGGAGGTCAGATCTGCCTCGAGCGGCGGCCGAAGTGAAGAATGGCACTGGGGAGGGAAGGGGGACGGGGCACGAAGTCCCTGGGGAGCCCCTACCATCTGCTCCCCTCTGGGGGACACAGCAGGCGGGGTCGGGAGGACGCGGCCCCTGGAGCCTGCCTTCTGTCTTCTGTTGCTCTCTGTGCCCGTCTGTCAGCTCTGTCGCGGGCAAAAACGTTGTAGCCCCGCAGCCCCTGTGAAGGATGCGCGTGTTTCCCTGGGAATTTGCTGACTGCTCTGCGTCCCCTTGCCCTGTAGGCTTCCGGCCCGGGCTGGCTGGCTGCGGGGCTCCGGCTTCCCAGCTGCGTCTGGGCAGCCGCCTGCAGGGTGGGAGGCTCCAGGCGCTGGGTGCCGCGGCGGTCTCGGCGCCCTGAACAGCAGCTGAGGCCCCGGGTTGGGGTTTGTGGGCGGCGCGGGCCCGCCCCTTAGGCCCGCCCAGGCCGGGCACTGTGGGAACTCCGCCCATCTCACGCCCCGCAGGCTGTTCCCGCCAGCTCTGTTCTTGGTACCTTCGAGCGCGGGGTCGGGTTCCCCGTTTGCAGTCTGGCCGGTCAGGGGTCCCCAGGGACTGCACCCTCGTGGAAGAACAAGGACTTCCGGGAAGATGAGGGGCGAGGCCCCACGCGAAGGCGCCCAGCCCCGCCTGACGACCTGGCTGTGGATGGGAGCCGCCTGCCCGCCTGTCTTACCCCTGCACTGCCCAGCGTGGCCCAGAGATCTCTGGCCCGATGGAGCTTCCAGAGGCCGGAGTCGAGGGCGCCCAGCCCGGGTCCACAGTTAGCTCCCAGCACCCCGGGGCTCAGCCGCCTCGCCCCCGCCCAGCGGGGTGTGGGCCTGGAAGTGCCCCTGATTCCCGGGGCCTGGGCCGGGCAGCGGGGTGTCTGGTCCCCTGCGGTCAGGATGAGGAAGCGTCCCACCTGCCCATGTCCAGGACGGACCCAAGGTCCCTCCGACGATGAGCACAGGGCCAGGTGAGCTGGGGGGGGGCGTGGAGCCGCCCGCACCCTCCCCTCCTTCCGTGGGATGGACCGTCCTTCCTACCTCTGCCAACCCTGCTGGACGGGCCTTCCCCACCAACCCCAGGATTTCTCTCCTGACCACACAGAGCAAAGTTGGATGAATTCCATCTTTCAGCAAAAATGCAAGTGCTCAGCAGGCCCTGCAGTGTCCCAGGGCGTGGGAGGCAGTGGTGCCCCTACCCGTGTCGCATCACATCCTCCTCACGTTGGCTCCTCCTCTCCACTCACCTCCGCCTCTGAACCCCAACATTCCCACAGTTGGACCCCTTCATTTTGCTGCCCACAAAGGATCCAGAGTACTCTTGGCAAGATGCAGTGTCATTCCCCTGCCAGGACCCACCTTCTCTGATTGCTCTTTGCATGCGCTTGGAACCTTTCTCCTGTGCTGCAGGGCCCAGTCTGCCACCTCCTCTTCTGGGACTCTCCCTGGCCCACCCTGTCTGTACCCAGAGCGTGCCTCCCTGCTTCTGACCCCAGGACATTTGCACACGTGGCTCCCTCTGCCCGGAGCCCCGCCCCTGCTTTGCTGAGCTGACACATCCTCATCTCTCAGCTCTCATGCTGTGCCACGCGCGTAGGAGCCCTGAGGCCCATGTGGCAGATTTGCACTGATACGCCCTCTACTTCCTCCATGTTCCTTCAGAGCCCTCCTCACATTGTGTGATTGTGAAGCCACTGTGATCACCTTGAGGGACCATTCCCTGCCTCTCTGCGTGGGTCTGGAGCCACACGCATGGGCCCAGCTGCTGTCTGCTGGGTCCGCTAGGCACCTCTTGTGCTACAGGAAGGAAAACCCGGCCAGAAGCACACGGTGGCTCTGGGCTCTGCTCCCACTGAGAAGCCCCACGGTACCGGAAAAGGGCTTCGGCAGGGCTGGGTCTGATACTCGCCGAAGCTCAAAGCGGGAATGAAGCTGTGTTTAGTTCTTTGGTCTGATGTCACCCAGGCCCAGGACAGAAGGAGAAATGTCACTGGGCCCATGAGAGCCTCTCAGGCGCTTCCCGTTCAAAGCCTTTGGAGGAAGGGCCAGGTCAGCTTTCCACTGCTGGGGTAAAGAGCTGAAGTAACCAGCTTCGAAGGGGAGAGGCTGCTTCTGGCTCACAGCCCCCCGAGGTTCCAGTTCATGGCCTTTGGCCCCGCTGCTTTGGCCTTGGTGAGGCTGAGCACCATGGTGGGAGTGCATGGTGGAGCCAAGTGGCCAGCGCTCAGAGCGCAGGAGGACAGAGCGAAGGGCCCTTCTGGGCTCACCCAGTGACCTCACTCTCTCCCCAGGCGCCTCTGCCCACAGCACCACAGGTGGGCGGCCACGCCTTTAGCACGGGGGACTTGGGGACAGTCAAGGTTCAAGCTGTCATAAGCCCTGACACGGGGCTCTGCTTGGTGGTCTTGGGCTGGGAAACAAGATCCTGCGGGCGGGTACCTCAGATCACAGGAGCTCGCGCCTCTGGGTTCTGGAGCTGGGAACGCCGAGCTTGAGGTTGCCAGCCAATGGGGGGGTGGGGAGCGCTCCCTGGTGTTCTGCCCAGGAGGCCGTTAACCCCACCCTGTGACCTCAGTTAACCCTGGTTACCTCCCGAAGCCCCTCCCCCTGAATGCAGCGCCACACGGCTGGACCCCCAGGAGATGAATTGGGGAAGGGGCACCGCTCGGTGGACAGCAGGGCCACCGGCCCAGCCCTGCTCCCGGTAGGGGTCTCCTGCCTGTGTCACTTGCCTCTCAGGGGCCCTAGAGGCGGAGGACCTGCAGGTGGGGCTCAGGGTTTGTTCCTTCTGCAGCGGCCACATGGGCAGGCCACCTTCCTCTCCTGCAAGCGGCCCCCAGGGCCCCCTCTGAACCTAGTGGTGCTGTTATCAGCTCCCAGCTTCCCTCTCGTGTGCCCCTGGAAGCGGGAGCCGGGCATCTGCTGCACAGAGCTGGGAGCCCACAGGAAGCAAGGCTGTGGGCAGGGAGCTGCATGACACTCAGAAGATGGGCTGGCAGGCAGGAGTTCCGGGATGGCTGCCCGCCGGGCTCATGGTGGTGTCCACTGGGGACGGATGAGCTCCTAGCTCCGCGCCAAGTGGCGGTGTCTTTATCCACAGCAACGATGACAGCGGCCACTTTGCCTCTCCTGCTCTTCCATTGCGCTTTGATTCTCCCTGTTAACTCAGACTTCCCAAGGTGTCTTCCCGCTGTGGGTGATTTGCTACCTGTCTGCAGGTAGCAATGACAGTGGCTCAGATATGGATTCTGAGCATCAGGGTTCAGCGCATCCAGGCGCTGGCCAGGGCGACGGGGGCTCTGGGAGTGCAGCTTGGCTGCGTCTGCCCCCAGAGCACCCAGTGCCTGGTCAGGAGCCTGTGGGCTCCGTCTCATCCGAGGAGGGTGCATGGCTGGCCCATGCCTCCCACTGAGTGACAGTACCTATGGATGGATCTACTATTCTTCTGATAAAAACGTCCTGAGGGCCCACCTCCTGCTTCTGTGCGGGGGCTGGGCACACGAGGAGGAAAACTCAACTTCTGGAGTAGCTCAGAGTCTAGTGGTGGAAAGCCGAGAAGCCGTGGGGCCCAGCGTGGGCCCTCAGAGTGAGGAGAAGCAGCTCAAGGCTGGCTCCAGGGGCTTGGCCTCCTGGAGGCGGTGGATGGGCTGCGTGTCTGGCGGGCGTCGAGCTGCCCGGTGGCTCTGGAAGCCCCGCCTGCTTGCTGTGGAGCTGGGGACTGCACCCCTATTGTGGGCTGCATGCTGTGCCATCTGAGGGAGCCCATGGACACCTGCTCAGAAAAGTGATTTTGTATGCAGAAAATAAAATGCACAAGGACAGGGGAAGCTTAGCGTGCACAAGGCCCCAGGCTAACCCTGAAATGCCCCCCAAAATTAAATAAACAAAAAGCTCAGAAGAAGAAAATAGCGATAAAGGCAGAGGAAGCCAGTGATACAAACCGGAAGAAGCCACCTGTGTGATGCAGTAAGAATTGTTCTTCAGACAGCTGTTCCGTCTTGTTTAGGAAATGACAAGGAGAAAAATCTGCCTGTCCAGCAATTGCATCTCCCAGATGCCATTGGTCTGTGATTGGGTCTGTGAGCCTATGGACAGCGGAGTTCTACTCTGCCATAAAGAAGGCTGATCACAGCGGTGTGCATAGCTGACGCCTCATAACCAGAGGCAGCAGTGTGGGGGTCTTGAGTTAGGGACAGTCCCAGCCCTGCCCATGCCGCCGGCCTGTCTCTCCTCTGTCTCTCTCTCTCTGTCTGTCTCTCTGTCTGTCTCTCTCTCTGTCTCTCTCTCTCTGTGTATCTCTCCCTCTGTGTCTTTCTCCCTGTCTCTCGGGAGGGGGAGTGACGGCCGCAGGGGGACATGGTGACCGGATGGTGAAGTTAGGGGAAGAGGAACAAGTGGGCCGGGCTGCTTCCCGCCAGGCCCTGGGGGTCGCAGTGGCCGTGACCTCCTGCTGACGCCTCCCTGGCTGTCTTTCAGGTCAACGAGATCTACCACGATGAGTCGCTGGGCGCCCACGTCAATGTGGTGCTGGTTCGGATCATCCTGCTGAGCCACGCGAAGGTGAGTGAGGCCGAGCCAGTGCTGTGGCCACAGAGTCTCTGCTCGGGATGAAGGGGATGAGGGCAGGTGCAGCTCTCTGGGTCGCAGGCGCTCCCTGGCTGGGCCCTGTGGGAGCAGCAGGGCAGCCGGGGCAGAGGGAATCGGACCCCGGGCAGGGGCCTCTCCGTGGCCTTCGCAAGGCTGAGAGGCGGGCAGCGGGTGGAAGAGGAGCCACATTCAGGCCGCACGGAGCCGCCCTGCTTCTGGCCCTGTGATGGGGTGGGGGATAGCGGCCCCCACACAGGAGGCGGCTGGGGACCTGGGCCCTGGTTTGGCTGGTTTCTTATGAAGGCTGTTGCCATCTCTGGGAGCTGGCCAGCGCTAGGAAGGACGGTGACCCAGGGGCGCAGTACCCGGTGTCGAAGTATCAGCGTTCGTGCCCGCCTGCCCCTGCTGACTGACTCCGCTCCGCCTCTCTGCTCCTGCCCGGTATCTCCTGCGCCCCCTTGTCCCACCTGTCTCCTCTTGCTGTCGGACTTGGAGCCCTCTTTCCCAGCAGCATCTGGGTCCCTGAGTAAAAAGCCTGCAGGGACAGTGACCTGGGATGGAAAGAAAGGGGTTCCAAGCAGAGAGAGAGGAGCCCGTGGTTTGGCCAGCGGGGCCGGCTCTGTGTGTGCTGCTGACACAGAGGGCAGGACACCCGCTGTCAGTCCCGGCCTACGGATGAAGACCGGGAGGCTCCACGAGACTCAGCCGTACCTCGGGGGCAGCCAGTGCCCCAGCTGCTCAGGAGCCGGGCTTCTCTCTCAGGCGGCTAATCCTAGCACCCGTGGTCTGACTCCGCGCACACAAATCCCGCCCGAGACAAGATCAGACGCCAGAAAGGCCTGAACGCTTCTGCTCAGCCAGAGAATTGCAGTGCCCCAAACCAAAATCGAGCTGCGCACAAGCTACATGCTCACAAGGTCAAGTGAGGAGCCACGAAGGTTGGCGTGGCAGAATGAGCCCCGAGAAAAGCAGACCCCGCTCCTGCACCCGCAAAGCCTGCCACTGGGAAGCAGCTGATGGCAGCCTGGGGAGGGACCGTGGGCTGGCTCTTCGTGCGCGTGAAGGCGAAGGCACGGCGGTGAATTTAGAGCAGGGAGAAACCACTGGGAGCCCAGCTCTGGGAGCGCCCGATCCTTTAAGTTGTTCATGGGTGACACGTCAGCAGCAGCAGAAGGAATAATGAGTGCAGAGTTGGGAGCTGTTTCCCTTGCCCTGTAAAAGGGTGCATCTTCTTTTGTGGACTCATGGAACACTTAAAAATTACAGCAGTAATTAGATTATAAAGAAAATTTCAGTGAATTTTCCACAGCAAAAAGGATTAGGTTATATTCCCTGACTGAATGTCCAAATCTGGTGGTGAAGGGTGACGGGAGAGGAGTTACAGGCTAAAAACAGTGGCATCCACGTGGTACTCTCTGTGCGCAGGTCGTTTTGGGGTAGCTTTGGAAAGCATGAAGAGCTTGAGCGCCTCGTGGTTATGGCACCTGCGGGCTGCTGCCTCCAGGGGAGGAAGAAGAGAGCAGCTGTTCCGTGGCTCCTGTACCTTCCCCACCTGGTTGCTCCTGTATCGATTAAGAGGAGAATTCAGAAATCGTGGGGGCTCATTGCCTCCTGGTGTTGGCAAAGCCTTGGATTTTATTTGGGCTAGAGAGTCTGTCTCTTTCCAGTCTTGGGTACTTAAAACGGCCCCTCACCAGCCCCTCCTCGGCAGACTGCTGAACCGCTCCTACGCGGAGCCACTTCCTTCTGTTTTCATCAACCGCCGCAGGTAGCAGTGTAGTCACGTCAGGACACTAGTAGTCAAAATCTGACGTGAGGATGCTGGCAGGGACCTGAGGGTCCTGGAAAAACTGAGGATTTCCCGGGAAAATACCCATTTTCAAGTTTGACCCTACACAATGTAGTTTTGTTTTATTTTTTAGTACTGGGGATCGAACTCGGGACCTTGTGCTTGCGAGGCAGGCAGCGGAACCACTGAGCTAAATCCCTGGCGGCTCTACACAATGTGGAACATACCCGAAGTCCCCAAACTGAGATAGGAACTCAGGTTATCATTTGCAAAGTTATCATAAAATTACCCCCAAATGGTCAGGTCTGTTTTTCCCAGTACGGTCTTACAATCCAAGGCATTATTTGTGAGGGGCAGTACAATGCTGTAGAAACTCAAATACCACTCTGAAATCCACCAAATTCATCTTTAGAGTCAGTGTGACCCCAACCCTAAAGCTGCCGAAGGTGCCGTGTCCGTGCCAAAGCACCGAAGAGCCTCACTTCTAAAAATAGACACAGGCCGGGGATTTAGCCCAGTGGTTTCACCACCTGCTTCGCAAGCGCAAGGTCCCACGTTCGATCCCCAGTACCAAAAATAAATAAAACTAAAAATAGACATAAAGATCGCCGGACATTCAGAGTGCAATTGAATAACACGCAGAGAAACTCCTACTATGATGTGATGGGACTCATCCTAGGAGCATGGAAATGGTTCGTGTCGGGAACTGTGCATCTAATCCAGGCATCAGCTTGCTGATGACAGATCTCAGCAGCTGCCACGTCTCCAAGGGCTTCTGTGTGCAAAGTGCTGTGCTGGGGCAGTCGGGACACAGCCTGTCCTCGGGGGACGCCGCCAGAGGGACATCAAATGAGGCAGCGGGGAAGGATGGCACAGGCCCCTTCCCCGCAGAGCTTGGCTTCCTCGAGAGGGCAGTTTCCAGCCCTGTGACGCAGTCTGACCTGATTGCTGAGGAGGTCTGTGGACTCCGTGTGTGGGTGAGGGCCGAAGGGAGCAGCGGCTCGGAGCGTGCGCTGCTGTGAAAGGGCCAGGCACTCGCCCTGGACGCTGTGGCCTAGGTTGGTGGGAGGGAGTGACTCGGCCAGGTGGATCCTGCCGCCTCTCTGTGTGATGTCGATGTCACCAGAAGGCCCGTGAGTTACGTCTTGGTCCCCAGGGTGGCGCTGATTGGGAGGCGATGGGACCTTTAGGAGACGGGGCCTTAGGAGGCCCAGGTCGCCGTGGTGTGCTCTCAGAAGGGCTATGGGACCCACCCTCCTTGCTCTCTGTTGCCCTGAGATGTGGCCGCTTGATCCTCCGTCTCACCAGAGGCCGAATCAGGGGCTGCCTGACCTTGAGCTTGAACCTCCAAAGCTGGGAGCCAGACCAGTCTTTTCTGCTTGGAAAGCTTGTTGTCTCGGGTACTTCACTACAGCGGTGAAAAGCTGATGGGAAACTCGACAAGCAAGGCTGGCACGGGAAGGGGACTGGCGTGGGAGAGTGCGTGAGCTCACCGGAGACACTGGTGCTGAGGGCCTCCTGCTACCCCAGTGAAGGTGCCAGGGAGAGTCAGGGTGTAGGACCCCTGCGGGAGGACCTGGGGCCTAAGAAGAAGTGGGGGCAGAGGAGAAAGGGAGCCCAGTGCTCCCAAGATGGCAAGGCAGACGGGCAGAGCAAGGCTGGCAGCCCCACAGCAGCTGGAAGAATCTGGTTTTAAGAACTTGAGAAAACTAGTGACGGATGGTAGCACGACAACCAAAATTTTAAGTTAAATTGGAAAAAGAAGCACATTTACCTGAAGAATGTTCTGCACAGCTGATTCTTTGGATGTAAATAGATGTTTACACAGGAAAATAGAGGTCCAGAAATGCTGGTAAAACAGAGGAAAGCAGGGATCCCATGGGCGGGGCTTCTGAGTCGCACTGTGGGAGCGCGTGGCCTTGTCGTGGGACCTGGACCCACGTTCTCCCCAGATGCTCCTTGGAGCCCTTCCGCTTGTGTCTCGAGCACATTGCAGAGCCTGCTGTGAGGAATGCTGCCCTGGAGGCAGTCACGGTGAAGCTGGGAACTGGTAAAACTACTGCAGTTCTGGAAATCCTGGACAGATTTATGCAACATGAAACTAATGTTGGAAAAGGGCAGACAACATTGGAATTGTTTGCTGCTAGAGATCTGCCAGGAAAATGCAAAAGAACACATTGCAAAATGTGTAGCGTTAGTGGAGAAGCCTGGGGCCTCACGGAGCACAGTGAGTCCCCGCAGGATGGGCCACACTCTGAGAAGTGGATCGGAGATGACTTTGTTGTGCAGACATGACCAGGGGGCGCCGGGTAGTGCAGTGTGTGGGACTCCGGTTTGTGTGTGGCCTGTCACTGGCTGTGACATCGCCGTGTGGCATATGAGCAAGCAAGGGAGTTGTACAGACATCAACACCCCGGTAACAGGGACAATAGAGCCAGAAAAGTTTCCTGTATGAGAGTAACCAGAAATATAAACCACCTGGCATAGCACTAGCAAGATAGATACAGGGACTACAGAAAGAAAATTTCGCTTTTTTACCGATAGGAGAAAGTGAAAATAAATGAAGAAATACATGCTGCTCCTTCTGGGGAGACTGGATATGGAAGAGATGTTGGTTTTTCCCAGATTAATAACTGGAAATTTGATGAAATGATTCTAAAGTTTATTTAGAAACAGTCAAGAATAGCTGAAAAACCCTTGAAAGTCCCGCAAATAAAAAGAGAATTACTCCAAACATTTTGTAATGTAAAAGTAATTAAAATAATACTGTATTTGCATCATGAACAGATAGATCAATTGAATAAAATAGCTGAAATTCTTCTCCTATAATTTAATTTTTGATAAAAGGGATGGTTATTAAGCATCACAAGTATAAAATTTAATAAATAGTTCACTAAATTATCATATGGTAAATATAAACCAACCCAACATTCAACTATTTAAATCACACAAATCAGGAAGAAAATACTTATTGCTAAGGACTTTCTAAGCATAAATCCAGTAGAAGGAATTGTAAAGAGGAAGGTAGGTATATTTGGATACTTAAAATATGAAACTTCTTTCAAAACACACAAATGAAAGACAAATAATAATCATGGAAAGCATTTGCAGATGACAAAGATTAATAAATGAAAAACTCTTATAAACAGAAAAACAATATTAGCAAAAGAAGTAAGTAGTTAATAGAAGAAAAGTACAAATGACTGAAAGAAAACACATACAGAAATATCCAGCTTTATTAATACACATATAAAAGAATATCCATTTTTATTTTATTTATTTATTTATTTATTTTTTGGTACCTGGGATCGAACTCGGGTCCTTGTGCTTGTGCAGCAGGCGGCGAAACCACTGAGCTATGTCCCCAGCCCAAGAATATCCATTTTTAAGTGCCTGCCCTGTAGGGATAGGAAGGGTATTTGCTGCTGGTTCGGAGGGAGGAATGGCCCTATGCCGTATGAGCGGGAACATGCAAGCTCGCTTTCACAGAGGGAAGTGTGTTACGCCGCCATCGCCTCTGCGGAGTTCTTGATGCTTGAGTCCGCTCTTTCACTTCTGTGTGTCTCTCTCGAGCAGTTTTCACAGCTGTGGGCCCAGCTTTAGGAACGAGACAGTTGTCACGTCCTTGTTTCTTTTTATTTTTTGGTACTGGGGATCGAACTCGGGACCTTGTGCTTTTGAGGCAGGCAGTGGAACCACTGAGCTAAATCCCCCACCCTGTCATGTCCTTATTTCTAAATGCAAACACCAGGAATTAACTGATATTGCCTGATAGCAGAGGTCTAGTTAAATGAATCATGATGAATCTCACGGTAGAATTCAGGCTGCCGAAAAATCACATTTTCAAAGCACATTCAAAGAATCGGGGAACGGTAACAGCATGAAGTTAAGTCTGGTGTTTGTTTGTTGTCTGTTTGGAAAGCTGGGTGTAAGTTACAGTGTGATCTCGGCTTTGTGTACACGTGTGTACACAGGCGAGACTGAAACGCATACATCGGTTGTCAGATGCATTTATTGCTGGGCCATAGGCTAAGGAATTATTATTTCCTTTTTGTATTTTACTGAATTTATTAATTATTACACTGGACATGGTTTTTACAAGCGAAAGAGTACATTTTAAATTCATTAAACCTGGTTCAGATTTTTCTAACGAATCCTTTAAGCATCAGAGGATCCAAATAATGCCCCTTAAGTGGACTCCCGGTCCGGGTAAGTGCGTCCCCACTGGGCTCTGTCGTGTTCCACACTTTCTACCGGATCTGAGCGAAGACAGAGTTCACCTGGCCCGCGTGCCCTGGGCGTGGTTGGGAAGCCTTGTGTTCTCCTTTACTCAGAGTCATGGGTCATGTGGCAGTCGGTGCTTAGAGAAACAGATTCAATGAGAGATGCACATGGATAAGAATGTACAAGATCGGGCTACAGTGGCTGCCCAAGAGTCGGTGTGGAAGAGCCAGAGGTCTGTCTGTGCCCTGGGGATCGAAGGATCCAGTGGCCCTCACTGTAGAGTCCCGTGTGAGTCCGCATCAGGAGGCCGAGGGTCTGTGATGAAGCCAGGAGTCCACGCCCGAGGTGAAGGTGAAGACTGGGAATCCTCCCAAGACACAGGCGCAGCCGCCCTTCCCGGTTCCCTTCTGTACCATCCGGGCGGTGAGCCCACTGGCTGCGGTCACTCGTGTCCGGTAAACCCCAGCAAATCTTCAGTAAATCCGCTCAGCCCCACCAGAACTAAGCCGAGCCAATGCAGTTGGGCGTTTCTCACTCAAGGGGACAGTCAGTTAACTGCCCCAGTGTGTGTATGTGGGGGTGTTAGCTTTCTCCCACGGCAACAAAAGTTTCTAACTGCTGCAGTTACCTCGGTGGATGAGGTCGGTCAAACTCCACTGCTCGACTCTGGGGGCCACGCCCAGGGCCCGGGTGTGCTGGACCCAGGAGGGCGGACCCAGGTCTCCCGAGACAGTGAGCAGCCGCTCTGGCCTCACCAGTGCATCCCAGGAGCCGGGGGCGGCACAGGCTGGGCTGAGGTCGCAGAGCAGGCAGCAAGGGCCTGGGTGCCTCGGGGAAGGAGGGGGTGGGGGGGGCTCTCGGGCACAGTGGGGGCTGGATGCCTTCCCGGCTGAGCTCTGGGAGCAAGGGACACAGGACCCCAGCTGGGGGAACGGGCTCCCCTTGTTCCGTTAGAGGTAGCAACGCCACGTCGTCCGGGTGGGGCTCGGGACAGAGTCGGCCACAGTGAGGACAAATTCCGATCAGTGCCCTGTGGAGGCCTCAGTGTCCCGCCCAGGGAAGAGGCGCCATCCCCGGGAAGAACGGAAGCCGGACAAAGCCCGAGAGGCTGAGCAGGGGGCGGTCGGCTGTGTCCTCAGGGGCAGGGGCGCTGTAGGCCGTGACCCAGCGTCGGGCAGACCCCGCACACGTGCCCAGCCTCTGCTACTCATCCCTGATTGGGACAGAAAGAGACGGCTCCGCCTCCCGGCCGCCCCCAGGCCCCAGCCTCCCTGGGGAGGAAATCGGTGGCCCTGTGTGGGTGACATGCTGTTTGTCTTCCAGCTCGTGAGAACCCTCTGAGTTATCTCAAGTTTTCCCTCGAACAACATTTTTCTCCATTTCTTAAAAAAAAAAAAAAAAAAAAAGCAGAAGAAAAGAGATTATCTTATTTTATACAATATGCCATCAGCCAGGGAGCGGAGCATCCGCACACTCCGGGGTTGCATAGCAACTGGCTTTTCAATTGATTTTGTGAGAAGGACCACACAGCTCGACTGTTCTCATTTTAAATATCTCCTAGGATGATGGAAATCAAAGCGGATGAGAACCACAGACCTGGGGACGACCAGAGAGGACGTAAGGGGTCTGGTGGTGAAAGGCCAGGTCGGGCAGAAGGGAGTGCTTGTTGGGGCTTCTTGGGAGTCGAGGTGAAAGGCCTGGGAAGTCCGACTGTGAGTCTCGGTGGCAGAGGCGGAAGCGAGGAGCCCTGAGGTGCGGGCTCAGGTGTAGCACCTAGAGTGCTGCTACTCTGCTCTCGCCGTCCTGAGTCCTGATTCGAGCCACCCAGCCGCAGGTGTGAAGTTCAGAGAGATGTCAAGGGCCTGCGGTCAGCCCCGAGTCAGGGCCCAGGAGCCACAGCCTCAGCCCCTGGGCTGGGTCCCAACTCCAGCCTGATGGGGGCAAGGCGTGGTGGCCCAGGTCACTGCTGGCCACCTCCTGACACAGGCAGTGCTGGGTCCAAAGAGGATCAGGAGCCTGTGGGGCTGGGTCAGACCCAGGGAGGTGTCTTAGTCCACTTGGGCTGCAACAGATTGGCTTCGTAGACCACCGACCTTTGCCCTTGCAGCTCTGGAGCTGAGGCCCAGGTCAGAGCAGCAGATGGTGGCTGGTGAGGCCTGTTCCTGACAGCCGCATCTTCCAGCTCTGCCTTCACGTGACAGAAGGAACAAACAGGCTCCTCTGGCTTCTTTGTCTTTCTTCTTTCTGTGGTACTAGGGATTGAACCTAGGGCCTTCCCACTGAGCTACATCCCCGGCTCCCTTTTTTAAAATTATTCTTTATTTTGAGACAGAGCCTTGCCAAGTTGCCCAGGTTGGGCATGAACTTGGGATCGTCCTGCCTGAGCCTCCCAGAGTTCAGCGAATAGAGCTGTTTGCCACCACACCCAGCTTCAGGCTTCGGTTCTGAGGGCACTCACGCTGTCCATGGGGGCTTCTGTCCTCATGACCTCTGACCTCCCAGGACCCCTCTTGTTAATACCGCTGCCTGGAACTCGGTGTCAACTGGAGCGTTCTGAAGGTGTGTGAACACGGACACAGTGGGCCTCCTGAGCAGGTCCTGCTGCAGGCGGCCCTGTGCTGGGCGCAGCGTGTGGGCCCTGTCCCTTGCACTCATCTGGCCTTACTGATGCGCTCGGCCCGGGAGTCGGGGAGTCGCTGACAGCTTCTCCAGTACTGTCTGCAGAGCCCTGGCTCCCGGCGGATCCACGGAGGTCGCTGTGGCTGACCCCTTCCACCGAGCCGTGCTCCTCACACTCCGGCTCCGGGCCCAGCAGCCCGCACCTTCGGGGTTTCAGTGCCCCGCGGCCAACTGTGGTCCCAAAGGGTTACAGTTTCTCTTGATTTTTGAGAGAAAGAGAAAGCACTTTCCGATGCCCTATAGGATAGCGATGGTTGTAACTGTCTTATTAGTGCCTGGTTTATAAATTACACTTTATGGTAGGTACGGAAGTACAAGGGATTCGCAGCGCCTGCTGTCCCGGGGCTGCCCTGGGGCCGGGAGCCCATCCCGAGCCCGGGATGCCTTGGCCCTGCGGTCTCCCGGGCTGCGAGGACGCTGGCGCAGTGTGCTTTGCGCCTGGGAGAGTGGCCGGCCGATTCCCGCGGGCTCCCCGCTGGGGCTCCTTGGACACCAGCCCGGGACGAGCGCGGCTTCAGCCAGCAGAGCCCAGGGCCTGCCTGCCAGCGAGCTCTGCCCCGGACAGGGGAGCGCCCGGGCGGCAGAGGCAGCTCTCCTGGGGCGTGGACCGGCGCGGCCCGGCCGAGTGGGGGGACCTGTCCGGGCTCGGCGGTGGGCGCGGTGGGCGCCGCGGAGCTGCCTGCCCGCGGCCCCGTGGCCGGGTTTGCGCCTGGAGCCCCCGCCGGTTCCGGATCCGGTTCTGGGGCCCAAGGCCAGGCTGCCAGTCCCGTTTTCTGCTCTCCTTGACTGCAGGAGGGAAGAGCATAAATAATTCAGCGTGTTCCAGCGCAAACTGGACTTGGCGCAGAGCCATGATTGGAACAGAACTTTCTACGCGGGTCTTAAGCGGTTCGTTCCGGACCGGACCCCGCGCCCGGAGCCGCGTTCTTGCTGCAACAGCGCCGCCTGGTGGCCGCCGCCGCTTTCTGTCGGGTAGGGGTGCAGTAAGGGATACAGGGGCTCCCGGGACCTGCAGCTTTCTGGCCCTGAGTTTGGGGCGAGTGGCTTCAGAGTCCTAGGATGCACTTTCTCAGTCGGAGAATAGGATAACAGCACCTACCCTAGAGCAGCCGTCAGGTTTAAATGAGATGGTATGGGCAAAGCTGAGCCCAACCGTACAGGGAGTCAGCGTCTGTGGCCTCCCCACTGCCGCTGTCTGTTGTGGGTCAGCTCCCCAGGGTCCTGGAAGGGCCACAGCCGGGCCCTCTCTGCACGCGTCCTTTCGGTGGGCCCCACAGCCTTGTGTTTCCCTCCTGCCCCGGCCTGGCTCTCTCTCCCCAGCCTTCATTCATTCGCCAGCAAGCAGGGACCCAGCTGGCCTCAGTCACCACTGGTCCCATGCAGTGGCTGCTGGATAAACGCCCGTACAGGGAGTGGATGAATGAATGAAAGAGCAGGTGCTGGAAGCACATGGCCGGGCCTGGGCGTTCGCCCCGCCCTGCACCCCCCAGGCCCTCGGAGCTGACGGGCTCCTCACCCGACCAGGTGTGTCCGGCAAAGGGGACCCAGGCAGGCGGCTGGGAGCAGGACGACCAGGGCGGGGTGGGGCAGGAGGTGCGTGGGTCTTGGGATGGACCCTGCCCACTGGCCTGCCCGAGACCCACAGACCCCTAAGCTGACCTCCAAGGGCCCCTCGGGGTCCACTTGAGGATCTGAGTGAGCAGTGCTCCTGCCAGCCTGCTGACCCCAGGGCGCGGGCCCTCTCCATACCCGGCCCAGAGGCCCCTTCCCTCAGGAAAGGGACTCTGCTGCTCCTCCTAGCCCCGCCCACCACCCGCTGCCCCAGAGCCTCTGGAGAGCTCGGTGCCGGAGTCCCTGGTGGGCTCTGCGGTCTCCCTGCTGAGCCTGGGTGCTGCTCCTAGGACACCACCACCCAGCTCACTCTGGTCCCCACTGAAGCACTGGTGAGAACAGGTGGAGGTGCACAGACTCCCAGAGAAGCTCAGGCACCTTCCTTGAGAGAGGAAGAGCTGGATGTGAGCATTTTCCCCAACAGAAACAGGCAGCTCTCTCTGCCTCTGGTTCCTTGTCACTTTGGGAGGAGACTCAGGTTCAAGCAATACAGCAGTCTCCCCTTATCTGTGGCTCCACTTTCTACTGTCTGAATCATCCACGATCAACCATAGTCTGAAAATCCCAGAAACAAACAATTCATAAGTTTTAAACTGTGTGCTCCTCAGAGGAGTGTGATCAAATCTCTCATCATCACTCTGCATCCCACCTGGGAACTGCATTGTTGCTTTGTGCAGTATATCCATATGGTATATGCTACCCACCCATTAGTCACTCCATCACATCAGAGTGTCTCTGCATCACATCAACTGCCACAGTATGAGTGCTTATATTCAGTTAACCCTCATGTTACTGAATAATGGCCCTAAAGTCCAGGATTGGCAATACTGGCAACTTGGATATACCAAAGAGAAGCCGTGCAGTGCTCCTGTGGAGTGGAAAAGTAAAGGTCCATCATGGGTGTTCACAAGACGTGGCATCCATAGGTTTCAGTGGTAGCTGTGGTTTCCCTGGCATCCTGGGATGCATCTCATGGACAAGGAGGGACCAGTGTGGGTGCATCTCCTCCTCTCGTGGAGGAAGGCCTGGCCCTGGTGCTGCGACACATGGAAGGGCACAGCGTGGCAGGGTCTGGGGTGGCCCAGAGAGCCAGGTCCCATGGGGGGCCGCGAGGGTGTGCGGAGGTCGGGTCCCAGTGTGTGGTCTCCTCACGTGAGGAGCTGCCAGGTGTCAGGAGCGTTTCCGGGGCCTGGCCAGCAGTAGGGAGATCCCAAGAGATGCCCAACCTCCGCCTCTCAGGGACCCAGACCACCAGCCACCCCCGGTCCTGACTCCTGGCAGTGCAGCAGCTGCCCCAGCTGTCCCTCCTGGGCTCCTCCATCCTCACGGGCCAGAGCTGGCTCCTGCTAAAATGTGCCGAGCACAAGGTTGGTGTCTGCTCACAGCTTCTCGACTGCTCCAGCCTGTGAGGACAAGGACCCTGGCCCTTGGCTTCTTTGTGCCCTCCCAGCACAGGCCGGACCTTGAAAAACTTGGGGCAGGGCAGGAGAGGAGGAAGGTGCAGTCGGCCCTCCGCATCTGTGGCTCTGCTTCCGCAAGCTCAGCCACCTGTGGGTGGAAGGTCCTGGGGGTATCTGTACTGAACGCGGGCGGATCCCCACACAGCGCAGCATAGCGACTATTTGGACAGCAGTTATGTGTGAGAGAGAAGTTAAACCATATGAGAGGACGGAGTCTACGCAAACGCTGTACCACCTTGGGGAAAGGCTCTGAGCATCCAGGACGTGTGGATACCATGCGACAGCTGTACAACCAGCACCTCGTCCTGCCACTCAAGACCTCAGCAGCGGATTGGGTCCGTGGTGCCGAACTTGGCTCAGTCTCCCTTCCTCAGCTTCTTGGGGTGTCCCACGCCGCTGTTGTCAGAGCCCTGCCTGCCCCAGGCTCCCCGCTCTACGGCACCTCCTCCCACCCGGGACCAAGTTCTCCAGGCCCCTCTCTGCCCTCGCCTGGGCATTGCTCAGAACCCCAAAGGGAGGAAGCAGATGCTGGGCGACCTTTTCAGCGGCACAGACTCCCTTGGCGCTGCGGAACACGAGGGCCGCCTGCCATTTGGGAATGGGTGAAGAACAAAGCAAGGCAAGAACAGACAAATCAATATTTCAATAAATTACCCTGCTGTACAACGAGATCACTTTGGCAGCCAAGAGGGGCTGAGAGCCTGGGGCTGAACTGTGGAAGCCGGGCCTTCAGGAGGAAGAGGTGTCCGACCAGTGCCGGTCCAGGCCGCGAGCGTGCAGAGGCCTCTGCTGGGAGGCTTTGTTCCAGGGCTTTCGAGGTGACCCAGGGAGGGGCATTTTGCCCACTGACCCACTTTCTTCGGAGACAACTTCATCGTGAAGTGCGCAGTTTTGTACGATGTAGTCTAGTGAGTGGCCGGAGACATCTTGCTGCACCCTGGGCCTCTGCGTTGCAGGCGGCCTGCAGCCCGGCCCTCGGGGACAGCACCTCCTCTAGCTGCGCCTCGGCTTCTTGGTTTGCCTCGGTCCTCACCACTCCTTGCTGCCCCCACTTTCTTTGTATCAGAATCAGGAAATAGCCTTCTGTACCCCAACTGTTCTGAAGTGGGAAGGGCACACAGACCTGGGGCTCTGATCCCTGTTGCCTGTCTTGCCCGTCCAGGGCAGTGGGGTTTGCAGCGTCCCCTGGGGCTCCCCGGAATGGAGATTCTGTCTGCACGGCCTCCACTTGCTCATTCTCACCTGCTTCAGCCAGGCGCTCACCTGAGGCTCTGTCCCCTGGGCAGCGTCCTTGCTCCTCTCTGGCCCTGACACCACCGTGCATGTTTCTGGCTGGACTCAAATCCTCTTCAGAGCTTTGGCCAGAGCTCCTCTCCCCACACAGGAGCGGACACTGACCTTCCTCTGCCAGCCGTTGCGCTGGATGGGTCTTCATGCCCCTGCCTTGAGAGGAAGTGCCTTGCTAGGATCGTCCTGGCTGCAAGTAGCAATGACACCCCTCAGGCTTGGCTTTCAGAGCCAGAGGGATTTCCTGATGCATGAATGAGACGCATCTGTGCTGTCAGGCTCCAAGCCAGTTCCAGGGCCCCTGTGTGTTGGAATCCATGCCTTGGTGTGGTAGGACCTCTCCTGCCTGGGCTTGGCTGGGCTCGGTTATGAAAAGACTGTGGCTTCCGTCTGAGGTGCGCCCTCTCTGTCACACTGAGCGAGCAGCCGCACAGCAAGGCCTGTGTGGCAGGGGAAGGAGCCCTCCGGGAACACTCAGCGAGGAGCGCAGTCCTCCGCAGAACTGCACAGGTGAGCGAGCTTGGGAGCCGCTTCTTCCCCGTGGCCTTCAGACGGGGCAGCTCTGCTCAGGTCAGCTCGAGAGAGGCCGGAGGGGGAGAACGCAGCCAGGTTGGTTTTGGAACCTTGAGCCACAGAATCCGTCAATAATGAATGCTCGTTTTTAAGAACATGACATTTTTGGGCCGTTTCCATGTGATGAAAGGTGCTGCCCGGGGTAGGCCGGCCTCGGGCGCTGGGAAGCCAGGTAGCTGAGAACTCCAGGGACCGTTCTCTCTCCGCAGTCCTGCTCCTCTCTGGCTGGCTGCCTCCTCAGGTGGTCTCTTCCATGGTGACAGGCTCACCATCTTACCCTTCCGACTGCACGACACATCTCGGCTGAGCGTTCAGCCCCGAACCATCACAGTGGCCAGGAAGATACAGTGCTAGGATTGGCCAGGCCTGGGCCTCCCCGTGCCAAAGCCTGGAATCCGACAGATCAGAAGAAGGGATGCTTCCCCGGAGGAAACCGGGCAGGAGAGGGCAGGCAAAAGCGAGTGCAGCCCGGGACAGCCCGCCTCCCGCTGCCTGTCTCACGGTGTGGAACTGCGCACTCCAAGAGCAGGCAAGTTCACGTCTGCTGACATCTGGGCTGGAGGAGAGACTCGTGTTGACCTGTTGTTGGGACCTGGACTGGAGTCTTAAGCTCAGGGCCGCACAGCCCACCGCACGACTGCACACTCCAGGACCCACTGAGAGTCAGCCTCGAGGGTCACTCAGGGGCACACAGGGCCCCGTGCCTGTTGACACAGAGGAAGGGAGGGCCTTCGCTCCCTTCAGAGCCGTGACCTCTCGAGGGTGCTGGGAGGCAGTCACCGTCTGACAGGCTCTCAGGGGACGAGTTGTGGAGGTCTGGCTTGGATCTGGTGCACGTGCACATATCTGCTCCCTTCTTCTGCTCCTCCTGCTCAGTGTTGCTGGATCACGTGCCGGAGAGAGGAGATCTCTTAAGGGACGTCCCCTTGGACAGTTCGTGCCCCAGCCAAGTACTTGCCAGAGCTGCTGATGCTCCTCCCAGTCACTGGGGGGCAGGAGCGCACCTCCCGGCTGCCTCCAGCTTCCCCTGAGCTGGCTGTCTGTGTGTCACAAGCCGTTAGGGATCTCTGGTTTATGACTGACTTCGTTAGGAATCTGCCATCCTCTCAGAACGGGCAGTCTCATTTCCCAGGAGCTGGAGCCGGAGTCTTTGCCCTTGGCTCTGTGCTTAGGACCTGGGGACTGGCCTGGCACCATGTAATTCAGGCACGTGGATAACTCAGGGAGCCCCTGGTAGTGGCTTGTCTGCCTCCTCCTTGATTAGCTTCCTGGACTTCATTCTTTTTTAGAAGTACCTGGCTCACTACCCTACCTTTACCCTTTGCTCCTTATACGCACAAAGACAAATTTGTGGCTGTCTAGTCATCCCTCTGTGTCCATGGGGGCTGCCCCAGGACCCCTGGGGAAAGCCAAGGCCAGGATGCCGAGTCCCTTGTCTAAAATGTTATAGTGTTTGCGTATAACCTGCACGCGTCACTGTAGTTAATGTCATCCCTAGATGACTTATAGTACCTGACACAATGTAAATGCTACACAAAAAGTTTCTGTCCTGTTATTTACAGAATAACAAGGGACAGTCTGTACATGTTCAGTACAGGTGCAATGATTTTTCAGACATTTTCAGTTGGAGCTTGGTTGCCTCTGGCTGTGGAAGCCTTAGATTGTGGGAGCAGTGCTCTGTGGATACATTTGCACAAGAGAAGCAGCAGATGCCTGCTGACTACATCCCCGGACCTACTGTATAGACAGGTGTGCCCCAAGAGAGAAAGTGCCCCGGACCTAGGAGTCTCTCAGCGCTGTGCCAGGAATTCCTGCAGTGGTGGGAGGATGGAGTGGGAGCAGAAAGCAAGACGCCTGCTCTGAGGGTCTTGAGGGAGAAAGCGTGCCGCTCCCAAATCCTGGCTCTGTAATGAAGGATGCATGTTTTGTTGGGGAGGTGGTTTAGGGCAGTGGTGGATACAGGTTTGGCTTTACCCCTCCTGGGTCCAGACCTGAGCTCTTCCACTTCCTGTTGCATGAGTTGAGAACTGCTGCTCTGCACTTCCGTTCTGCGCCTTGCTGGGTGGCGTACCGTGGTGCAGAGTGGGTGACCAGGACTGCTGGCCACTACCAGCCTCAGCTACCAAGTGTGTGTCAGGAGCCAGCATGGAACGTGACCATTCCCTGGGCTTCCCGGCCATGGGTCCTGTGTGATGCTGCTTTTGCTCCTGTTCTTCACACAACTCCTCCTCTGTAGCGGTAGCGTTTTCTTCCTGTTGTTTTGTTGGTAACTTCTGGTGGGAAATCGTGAGGCGAGCTCCCCTTCCTCTGAGCAGGCATTCCCAACTGGGGTTTCCCTCGCTCCTGCCTTGGCCCCATGAACTCTGTGGGGTGAGACCCACGTGCATCGCCTGCTCTCCTGATAAATGCAGGGCCCCGGAAATGGGGTGGGTGAATGGATTGAATGGGGAGGCTTTGCTTCCACACCTCACCTACACCTGTGACTGTGTGGAAGCCCTGCAGGTGAGCGTCTCCAGGGAACCCTTTCTTCCATTCAGAGGAATGGAGCTGAGTGACAGGTGGGTCTTGAAAGTGACCGAGCAGGGGCTTGGTGTCACTTGGACCCAATCCCCAGTGGCCAGAGCGGTGGAGCGGCAGCTGGCTCATTCCCCGAGTAGCTGGCGCAGCACGACCCCTTTCTCTGTCTGCCCCTGCAGTCCCTGAGCCTCATCGAGATCGGGAACCCCTCCCAGAGCCTGGAGAACGTGTGCCGCTGGGCCTACCTGCAGCAGAAGCCGGACACGGGCCATGATGAGTACCACGACCATGCCATCTTCCTCACTCGGCAGGACTTCGGGCCCTCGGGCATGCAGGGTAAGCCCCCTCTCCCCAGGCTGGGAGGAGGGTCCCGGTGGGGTGGCTGCGGCCACCTTAGCTGGTGAGGGTTCCTGTCAGTGCTAATGACCTGGCTCTGGGAGACCCCTGGGATGTCAGCCTAAGCAACGGCACCCCAGGGGCTGAGGGAGGTCAGAGACAGGGACTGGACCCAGAAGCTGGGACTAGACTGCATCTGAGGATGCGTTTCAGAGGCATTTGCTTCCCCTGGTTCCTAAAAAGCAGATCTGCATCAATCAATTGCCATCCTTTAGAAGCTTGGAGAGTTTTTATATAAAGATTCAAACTGCATAAATATATACTTGGGGAGAGAAAGTGAACACTCTACTAAGCTGGTAGAGAATATATACTCTTTAGGATCCATGCGAAAATAAACCAAAATGGAGTACCGACCATAAGGAAATTAAGTAGTGCAGTTATAAATAATCCATGGGTCAAATGAGATAACAATAGAAATTAATTATGTTTTTTAAGTGAATGGTAATGATATGACACATCAAAACTCACAGGTAAGATAATGTAATGATTAGACTGATATAGCTTTTAGTGCATTTATTAGGAAAAATGGCTGAAAATCAACTGTATGCGTATATCTCAAAAATTTGACAAAGAGCATCAAATTAAATCCAACAGAAGTACAAAGGCATTATAAACGGAGGGGCAGCATTGTTGAACTGAAAAACAACTGTAATAGAAAAAACCAGTAGAACTAAATTTTGATTCCTTGAAAACCAAACAAAAATCTTGAAAACTGACTCCAGAGAAAATAGAGCTAATTTAGAGAATGAAAAAGAACATTTTATAAAGTAGTATTCCCTGAAGGTTTGAGAAAATACCTGCACAGATCCAGAATGGGTTGCTATGAAGTCCTGGAGAACAACATTTTTATGAGATTAAAGACTGTGATCCGGGCCGGGCATTTAGCTCAGCGGTTCTGCCGCTTGCCTCGAAAGTGCAAGGTCCGAATCCGATCCCCGGTACCAAAGGCATCTCTCAACTTGGAACAAAAGGACATAAAGATTAAAATCAGAAAAGTTAGACGTGGAGGCTCAGTCCAAGGGGTAAAACACCTACCTAATAAGATTTCCAGAAAGTGAGAATGACTACAAAATAAGTAAAATAAACAAAGGGATTTTTTAAAAACTTTTTTTAACAGATAATAACTGCGCCCTTTTTAAAATTTTTGAAGGTGGCTGCAGTACTAAGGCTGGGTCTGAAAAGCATTCACATTCAGGACACTCATTTGCTGAAGGATAGAGACCTGGAAGCTCTGCTCCAGCCACTGATTGGAAACAATTCCCTCAGAGCCCGTGGAGCAAACAGCGAGGGTCCTCCCGTTTGCTCCCAGGGGAAAGGGCGGTGGTTTGATCAATCAGCACAAGTCCCAAACCAGCACGCCACCGAGTCTCCTTTCCTCCTGTTTCTGTCTTTTTCCTTTGGTCAAACTGCCCGGGGGTCTTGCAGCGGGGCATAGGCATGAGGCTGGCCTAGGGCAGGGAGCCGCAGTCTTGCTCCAGCCAGCTTCTGGGGAGCCCCACGGGGAGCAGCAGGAGCCCCTCGAAACACACCCCTCTGAACACACTCCCCTGCCTTGTCCACGCTGCCTCTCGCTGAGATGAGAACTGGAAAAGCACAGGGGCGGGGAAGGCCCCTCCCAGGGGAGCAGGGCTTGGAGCGTGCGAGGCCAGGCAAGTGTAGGGCCAGGGCAGGGTGGTCAGGAGGTGTGGGAACAGCGCCCTCCTCCGGGGCCGCAAAGTCTCTCCAAGGATGGGCAAGCCCAGCAGGCAGGAAGCTTCCGGGGGCAGATGCATCCTGACAGGTAGGCAGGACCGAGAAGTGCCCCCGCCGGATGTGGGCTTTGACAGGCAGGGTGGCTTGGGGCGAGGGGCTGGGGTCCCCGCCCGGGGTGGGAGTCTTCCAAGCCAGCAGGGACGGCTCATTCGCTCTGGGATGGGCCCTGCAGAGAAGCAGCCCCAGGCCCGCCCCTCTGGGCCCACCCCTACCCTGTTAGGGTTCGGCGGGGGTGGGGCTGCCTCCGACAGGGCGCCGGGCCCCTTTTGTCCCCTCCCAGGCTATGCTCCTGTCACCGGGATGTGCCACCCTGTTCGCAGCTGCACCCTGAACCACGAAGACGGCTTCTCCTCGGCATTTGTGGTGGCCCATGAGACCGGCCACGTGTAAGTGCCCGGCCGTGCTCCTGTGGGACAGTCGTGCTGGGCGAGGCTGTGCTGCCTGGCTGCCAGGACAGCTGAGCGTGGAAGCCACGTGGACACGGCAGTCTGGCGCCCCAGCGCTGCCCAGGCCGAGCTCGAGGTCCCTTCCCACGGAAGGAGCAAATCGAGGGAGGAGGCACCGAGGGCTGAGGAGCTGCTTGGGCCCAGGCGGGAGCTGGGGGCCCGGAGCCACTGTCCTCTCCAGGCCGGGGCAGCGGGGTCCTCCCGGTGTACGGGGGTCCCTGCGGCTCTCAGACCAGCCCTCTGGGTTAGAAAGCTGCGGCTCCCCCGGCCGCACCTGCCCTCCACATCCTCTGAGACCGTGTCGTGCAGCCAGGCGGTGCGACCGGAAGTCCCGGAAGTCCCGGAAGTCGCTCGGGACTGCTGAGGCTGGGCGGGCGGGGAGCACTGGGCTCATCTGCCGAGGGCGAGGGCTGGCAGGTGCCTCTGCCTCCCTGGTGTTTGCAGGACGCAGGGCCCTGCCTGGGACGGGGCTCCCAGGGCTGCCTGCTGGTGCCCCCTCCCCCGACGCCGCGGGCCTAGACTACAGGGGGAGCTGGCGGTGCCCGGGGCAGGGCGGGGCGGGGTCCAGCGCGCTGCTCGCTCCCCGCAGGCTGGGCATGGAGCATGACGGGCAGGGCAACCGCTGCGGCGACGAGGTGCGGCTGGGCAGCATCATGGCGCCGCTGGTGCAGGCCGCCTTCCACCGCTTCCACTGGTCCCGCTGCAGCCAGCAGGAGCTCAGCCGCTACCTGCAGTGAGTACCCGGGTGCCCGCCCGCGGGTGTGAGGTGCTGCCGGGCGAGATCCTTGTGGGAGCCTGGCCTTGAGGGGGGGGGGGCACAGCCGCCGTCCGGGGTCTGCCCGAGCCAGGTCTGGGTATCTCAGGCCGAGGAAAGGGCTGCGGTGGGGACACGGGCGGCGTGGCCGAGGCCAGAGGGGCGCAGGTGAGCCCACCGTGCCGTCCACGCGGCCTGGGCGGGCTCCGCTAACAGCCGCCGGCGCCCGCCTGCCCCTGCAGCTCCTACGACTGCCTGCGCGATGACCCCTTCGCCCACGACTGGCCGGCGCTGCCGCAGCTGCCTGGGCTCCACTACTCCATGAACGAGCAGTGCCGCTTCGACTTCGGCCTGGGCTACATGATGTGCACTGCGGTGAGTCCCCGGCCCCCTGGAGCGGCTCCCGTAGTCCCCAGGCAGGCGCAGGGCAGGGACAGCGGCAGGCGCCGAGCCGCGCATGGGAGGGCAGCATCGCTCACCTGTCGCGCAAGCGCCGAGCGCAGCCCTGAGGAGCATGGTGGGCTCAGCTCTCGGGTAAGGGGACTCTTCCGGGTGTGAATAGGGGATGGTGCCTCGCGCAGCCAGGCCCCTCGGGGCCGCCTGGAGAAAGGGCTGTCAGGAGGGGAGGAAGAGGCAGGGACAGAGGCGAAGCCGGGACAAGGGGGCCGCAGGAGCAGAGCCCCCGGGCTCAGGTGGCACCCGTGGCAGGGAGGCAGCAGTGCCCACCTGGCCCTGCAGTGAGGGCCCTCCCGGCACCGGTGCTCCTGCCCGGGCCAGCACAGGGCCGCGGCCCCGCCTGTGCGCAGTCCTGGAATTCCGTCCTCGGATCCTGCAGAACTCAGCACCCACCGCCAAACAGAGCCGGCACAGGAGTGGGGCGGGTGGGCTGGGGCCTGGACAGTGGCCTGGCAAGCTCTGATTCTTCTCCAGTTCCGGACCTTTGACCCCTGCAAGCAGCTGTGGTGCAGCCACCCTGACAACCCCTACTTCTGCAAGACCAAGAAGGGGCCCCCCCTGGATGGAACCATGTGTGCACCTGGCAAGGTGAGTCGGGAGGTGGCGGGCAGAGGCCGGGCGTGGGCCTGAGGAGCCCAGGTGGCCGGGACGGGACCTGCAGGCCCACACGGGCCAGGGGCCTCTCAGGCTCTCGCTGCCCATCCAGCCACTCCCCGTGGCGACAGTCCAGAGCGTCTGCACCGTCTGCACCGTGTGCTTCTAACCCCAGGGCAAGGCTGGCGGCCCAGGGCTTCTCCCGAGACCCAGGCCCCAGCCATGGCTGACTGGGTTCCGGGCCCCAGATGTTCAGCCTCTGTCCCAGGGCCTCTGCATTGGCCCCTTTAAGGCAGACTGGTTCCTGGAGGTCACTAGATGGTCACCCCACGCCCCCTGCCCACCCCCTGGCAGTCTGCAGAGGGGAAGCTCCCCCCAAAAGCCCTCATTGGTTCAGATGAGATCCCAGCTCGCTTCTGTCCCAGCGAAGCCACGCTGGCCACCAGGGGGCGCCATGGAGTCGGGCCCCCACAGCGCCAGGCCTAAAGAGCGTCCCCTCCTTTAGGCCAGGGTTCCTCAGGGCAAGCTTGGGTCTGGAGGAGCGCAGCCTAACTTTAGGTCCCAGTGGACTTTCTTAAAGATACAGAGTCCCGGGCCACCCATGAAGACTGGTTTGGTTTAAGGCCCCAGAATTGGTGTTTTGTTTTGTTTTCTTCTGTTTTACATTATGGTGAAACTCATGTAAGATAAAATGAACGATTTTAACTGGCTTTAAAATGCACAGTTCCATGGCATTTATTACGTTCACAGTTGGGCAGCCATCCTCACTACTCTCCGTGCTTTCTGTCACTCCCGAAAGATACCCCATTGATCAGTGACCCCTCCTCTCCTTCCTCTGGCCCTCCTGTCTGTTTTCTGTCTCTGTGAAGTGACCTATCCTGGAATTTCACATAAATGGAATTCCATGGCATACGACCTTTCATGTCTGACTTATTTCACTCGACATATGAAATATGTTGAAGAGTCATCTATGTTGTAGCATACATCATACTTCATTCCTTTTCATGGCTGAGTAATATGCCATCGGGTGATTGTATCACATTTCATTTATACACTCATCTTTCTTTATTTTATCTTTGGCACCGGGGATCGAACGCAGGACCTTGTGCTTTCGAGGCAGGCGGCAGAACCACTGAGCTAAATCCCCAGCTATCCACTCATCTTTCAGTGGTTTAGATTTTCCTACTTTTGGCCAGTTGCGGACAATTCTCCTCACTTAGCCCAGTAAATACAATGGCTTTTTACATATTTAAGAAATAGTTGTGCTGATTGCCGAGCTCAGTCCATCCTCCCCTAGTTCACAGGAAGCGCAGGTTGAAAATCAGCCTGGGTCGGCGATTCTACCGGGGAGGCGAGGGTGGGCCGTGCCTGGGGCCTGTCCACGTCGTCCGCGTGAGCTTGTGTGTTTGGGTGCCTTTTGTTGCGGTGTCATCAGTGTTCGGACAGTGTCTCAGTCTGTTGCTTGCTGCCCTAACAGAATGTCACAGACTGGCAGTGCATGAAACAGTCATTTATTGCCTCATGCCTTGGAGGCTGGGAAGTCCAGGATGAAAGTTCCCACGTTGGCTGGAGGGGAGAGAGAGGCCCAGGTGGCGAGCTTGTCCCCTGTGGAGAGCCAGTCCTGAGATAAGGACAGCGTGCCCGCTTCCGGCCGCACTACCCCCTAAGTATTGCCTTGGAGAGCAGATTTCTAATTTAAACCGAGGGCTTCTGCCTGGCCTCCGAAGTTGTGTCCTCCCTTCTCAGGTGTGAAGTGCACGCCCTCCTCCCTCAGCCCCAGTCTTAACGCATCCCAGCATCGCTCAGGGTGGTTCAGTCTTCAGTCTCGCTGAGCCCGGGTGGAGGCCCGTGCGCTGCAGCTCCAGGCGGCAGACTCCTCCCAGCACAGCCCTCAGGGCCTCCCACGCCCTGCGCTGGGGTCCACTTTCCGATTTAGCCGCCTGTCGAGAGCGTCCAGCGCCCAGTAGACAGCAGCGCTCCTTAGCACCTCTTCCTGACAGAGGGGTCAAGCGGCCGGGAGAGATGGGAAAGAGGAGGCGGTGAGGGGCAGCAGCCAGGCCAGGAGGGACAGTCAGGGGCGGTCACCGAGGAGGGCCGTGCCCGGGCGGCCGCTGCCATGCCACCCGGCAGGGGCTCTGGAGTTCAGGCTCTGGGCACGGCCAGACCAGCCCCACCACCCGCTCCACCCTCCAGCAGAGTCCTGTGTTTCCTCATTAGATCCCTGCACCCTTGAGTATTTGCCATTTTTCCAGACAGAAAAGAAATCTATATTTACATTCTACACAAGAGGCGGCCCCAAGAGACGCTCCCACCTAGTGGAAAGGGGCGTCCGTCGGCAGGGCCCTGGGGTTCGGAGCACTGGGCTTGGTGAGGTGGAGGGCTCTGCTCACCCCCAGGGAGCGTGTCCTGGGTGGAGAGTGCAGGGTGGGAGGCCTGGCTGAGGAGGGAGGTGACCCTTCCCCTCCCGGGACCAGGGGCGGGGAGAGGAGAGGCTCCCAGTGGCCTCGGCCCTGGGAGGTGAGGGTGCCGCCTCATCACAGGACCGAGGTCCTTATAAGGAGAGACGCAGATGCGGGAGAGGGACAGACAGCCTCTGCCTGCCTCCCTTCCTGTTGCTCCACATCCACTTGGGCCTCTCTAGCGGGAGAAATGCGCGTAAGCATTTGCACGTTTGTGTGTAACTCGGTTTAATCCCATCGCACGTGCTCCTTTCATAAGGAGGGATCACCCTGCTGAACCTGGACGGAGCCTCTCCTAACGGGCTTAGCTGGCTGTGGAAGGGCGCCCAGTGCCCTCTGTTCCCCAGAATTGGGAGCTTGGAGATGCCGGTGGCCGGCCATGCCCAGTGAGAGCCACAGCCCGGGCCAAGGCCAGGTGTGTCGTGAGCCCTGACTCCCTGACGGGGAAGCTGCTACACTGAACTAGGGAAGGAATAAAAGAGAATTGCTACTTAAATAGCGTAGATTTCTGTCATTCTTCCCAAGATGTAGGGGGTTTTCATGAATAAATATTTTTATTTGTTGTAATGACCTCAGAACAATTTCTAGTGTCTTTTAAAAAAAATTTTAATGATATTGACCGGATAAATGGTTGTTTTATTTATCAGCCTCTGTCCATCAGAAGTTTCCATCTGCTGTATGTTTTTGTAAATAAAGTTTTATTGGAACATGGCATGTCCATTCATTGCTTTGCTGTCCACAGCTGCTTCCAGGCTTTAATGGCAGCGTTAAGTAGTTACAGCATCAGTCGTAGAGCCTGCAGAGTCTAAAGTAATTACCTTCTGGCCCCTTACAGAAAACATTTGCTGAAGAATTACTGCCTTCTCTGTGCGTTCTTTGTATGGAAAACAGTATTACAAACTTGTATGAAGAAAGGCTGAGTCTGCAGTCCAAAAGTTGTCAGTCAGTCGGTTTAGAAAATCACTGTTCTCTGGCTTGGATTGTTTGTAGTAATTGAGGGAGGTTGTTTGTGTTTTAGTACTAGGAACTGAGCCCAGGGAGCTCCAAGCTGCATCCCTGAAGCTTGCTTGAGACAGGAGCAAGGCAGGTCTTGGATCTGTGACCCTCCTGCCTCAGCTTCTGAGACCTGGGTTGCACCGTCATGCCGGGCTGTAACTATGTTTCCAAAGCCAAAATGTTTAGGGGGTATATTTTCTCATTCTAAAGCAGTAGTTCTTTTTATATCTAATTTAGCATTTTCAATTTTGCGATCTTCTTAAAGCAAGCCCCTGGGCTGTGTCAGCTCTCTCTGTCCCCGAGGAGAGCGGTGTGGTTAGACCCAGGTTGCAGAAGTGTGTTTTCTACCTGCCAGTGTTCTACCTGTCATAGTCGTGATGATTTTTGCCTTTTGGGCTTAAAGAGACCTTGCTCGTGTCTGGAATCGCGGGCTGACGGGCCTGTTGTGTATCTGTGTGGATGCAACATGGAGTGGGCGGGCTGAGGGGCAGAGGGCTGGGTGAAGTGTGTAAGACAGGAGCCTGGGCAGCGGCTGGGGCAAGGCCTCAGGCCAGCGCCTCTGTGCTCTCCCGCCCCCAGCGAGTGAGGCTGTCTCCCTTGGGTGCTCTGAGCTTGCAGAGCAAGTGGGCGTGACCCCTCCGGGCCTCCATGCCGACAGACAGCGCACCCAGGCTGAGGAGAGCGGGGGTCCCGAAGGCCCTGTGTGAGCCGTCATCAGCGGACGGCTTCCTGTCTTTTAGCATTGCTTTAAAGGACACTGCATCTGGCTGACGCCCGACATCCTCAAACGGGATGGCAACTGGGGCGCCTGGACCCCCTTCGGCTCCTGCTCACGCACCTGCGGCACAGGGGTGAAGTTCAGGACGCGTCAGTGCGACAACCCGCAGTGAGTGGCCCCAGCTATCCCAGCCCCGCGCGTGGCAGCTGAGGTCCCCACTGCCCCATCGCTGGCCCTGTGCGGCAGGCCCGTGGCTGCTGCCTGGCAGGTCTGAAGGGCCCGAGGTCGAGCACCCTCCCCTGGCTCCTGAGCTGCTGGCCTGGGGCCTCCCCTCTGCCCACCTGGCACAGTTGAGGGACAGAGGGCTGTGGGTGCACAGACGTGAGCCGAGGTTCGGAGCATGGGGTGGGTCCTCCACGGCGCCCAGCAGGAGGCCGCACCTGCTGTGGGTCAGGCCTTTGCTGCTGGGACGCTGGGGGATTTCCTCTGGCTTGCTTTGGCCTGTCCAAAGATTTGGATTAAAAGTTCTAAAAGGTTTAGGTTTATCTGAAAACATTGAAAGTCTGGAATTTCACATAAAAACCTAAACAAATTTCCAGCTTCCAAACTGGGCTGGATGTGGCTGGTGGACCTACCTGAGGATGTCCGGAGCAGACTTCGGGGTCTGCCGCGAGTCCCCTGCTCTGGCTTCCTAGACTGCTGCACTTTCTCTGGCTGGGCGCTCACCTGGCCATCGAGGAACCAGACAGGCCATGGCCGCTGGGAGACGGGTCCAGCGGCCAGACAGCCTGCACTGCAGGAGCACACGTGCTCCCGCGCCAGGCTGCCATCCTGGACAGGAAGAAGGCCCTCGGCTCCTCCTCTGTGCACCTTTGGGTGCTGTCACGCTCACGGGGAGGAGACCTCAGGCTGGGGAGTTAGAACCCCAGGAGGCAGCTGCCCAGTCAGCCTTGTTCCCTGTGAAGCGAGGAAGTTGCAGGAGCACAGCCCAAATTCTGCGGTGAGAGAAGCCCATCGTGAGGTGCCCTCACGTGCTAGGCACTCAGGAAGAACTTGTGCACACAGGCTTCCGCTGCTTCAGACTCGCTCTGGGACTTCCCACCATGTGCCAGAGCCTTCTGTGTGCCGAGGGCCACGAAGGAGGTGTGGCCAGGCCTTGCCCTCTGGGGCTGGTGGGCCAGTGGAGAAGACGGAATCTAGGCGCCCAGTCACAGCTCTGTGTCCGTTTACAGTCCGGGCATCAGCGGGGAGCGGGGAGCAGGGAGGTGACCTGGGGAGCCAGGAGCGGGGCCAGCCTGGCTCCCTCTGCTCCAGACCCCTGAGGTCTGGCTGGCTGGGAGTTTCCTGGGCAGCCCAGCTGGGACGTGGTCGTGCCTTCCAGTGCCACCACGCAGCAGGCTCTCTGCTTTCTCCTGCAGTCCAGCCAATGGGGGCCGCACGTGCTCCGGCTTGGCCTACGACTTCCAGCTGTGCAACCCCCAGGACTGCCCTGACACCCTGGCCGACTTCCGGGAGGAGCAGTGCCGCCAGTGGGACCTGTACTTCGAGCACGGCGATGCCCAGCACCACTGGCTGCCCCACGAGCCCCGGGATGGTGAGCGCCAGGCCCCGATGCTGTGGGAGGCGAGGCCATTACTCATGGGCT
Source organism: Heterocephalus glaber (assembly GCF_000247695.1). Next base: position 42,091,747 of record NW_004624733.1, on the reverse strand, counting down.
GCGGCAGAGCCCGCCCCGGCCGGTCTGGCTACGGGGCCTCCTGGCCAGGACTTGGGCTGGGGCTGGGCTGCAGTCCCAGGGGAGCCAGACACTGGGCTCCTGCGAGGCTGCTGGGGAGGCCGGGAGGAGCCAGGCTCCTGCCATCACCATCTGGTGAGCGAGGCTGGCCAGGAGTGGCGCTGGCTCTGCCGAGCTCAGGGGACCCGTGACCTTCTGCAGCAGTCGGGACTCTCAGCTGCCGCCGTCTGAGTCGACTCTGCGTCAGGCATTCACGCCACAGTCCCAGCACTCTGGGAGCCCGAGGCAGGAGGGCCACAAGCCAGGCTCCTCCTGGGCAGCCTAGGGACACCTGTCAAAATAGGAATGTGGAGAGGGCTCGCACTGTGACTCGGTGTGAAGGGCCTGGCGCAGTCCCCGCTACTGAGGAGCGGAAACAGACAGAGGCAGAGTCAGAGACAAGGGAAGGGAGAAGGGAAGGCATTTTGGCTCAGAAGGCTGGAAAGCCGGGTGACACCAGGCCTGGGGGTGCTTGTAGGGTCACCCTTGGGTCCCAGGACCCCCAGGCTCGAGGCCCTCACCAGAGAGAGCGCTGTGTCTGTGTGCGGCCCGCGCACATCCTGCCAGTGCTTAGGGCATCTCTACGTGATTGCAGCTCTTGCCACAGTGCAGGTGCCACGTGAATCAGTGCCACGCTGTGTTGTTTAGAAAATACTGACCCCAAAAGAGCCTGTACATGTTGGGCACCGAACAGTTTTTTCTAAATATTCTTGATCAAATGGATCAAATTGTCAAATTGGTCAAATGATCAGACTGCGCTCCTTTTGGGTCTCTCTCTCTCTCTCTCTCTCTCTCTGGAGACTTGAGCGGAACCAAGGGGCTCTGGTCCCTGGGGACCTGCAAGAAGGCTGACTGAAAAGGAGACTTGGGTCTGATGCAGCCGCCAGGAAGTGGACCCAGCGCATCAGGAGCCCTGCTCGCTCTGCTGGGAAAGGCTCAGGGACCAAGGAGGGAGGGAGGCTCTGGGTCTCGCCCCCCGTGGGGCTTCTCTTGCGAGGAGGCTCCCCAGCTCTTCCCTTCCAGCCCAGGAGAGGTGTCACCTCCACTGCGAGTCCAGGGAGACCGGGGAGGTGGTGTCCATGAAGCGCATGGTGCATGACGGGACGCGCTGCTCCTACAAGGACGCCTTCAGCCTCTGCGTGCGTGGGGACTGCAAGGTGAGAGCCGGGGACCCCGCCTCCCGACCTGCAGCCCTCCGCTTGGCCTTGGCGACTGCCAGAAAGGGTCCCTGGGACGAGGCAGGCTCAGGTTGTGCTCCTCCCTCCCGTGTCGGGGTCCCAGACTTGAGCGCCGAGGAACTTGGTACCTGGGGCTTGGGGGCACCTCCTCCGATGTCCCGGCCCTAGGTCAACCCAGATTCTTGCCTGCCCCAGCTGGTTCCGGCGCGAGAGAGGCACGGGTGAAGCGCACCCGGCGGGGTCACCTCCAGCTGACCCCACTGTAGGCTGAGTGGTTGGAGCCCAAAGGGCACTGAACCCAACAAACCTGCTGGACGTCCCAGCTTAGCAACACTGCGCCCTGCAGGGCATTGCCTCCGCCACAGTCAGGGCATGACTGGAGCTGCCACTGGCCAGTGGCACAGGGCGCCCAGCACAAGGCCGAAATTCAAAGCTGGAGGTGAGGCTGCGGTGGGCTACATACTGCTCTCACCACCAGAGTGCGGCTGGCCTTCTGGACAGCCGTGGCTTCTCTTCTTGGATGTCACGCAGGATAAGTGTGGGCAATCGGCCTGTGGTAGGAGCTGACGGCCCGGAAGCAGGGGAGGCCTCTGCGGGGCTGCCTGGAGAGGACCGTGGTAGGAGTCGGGGGCTGATCCCCTCCTTCGTGAGAGGCCGCAGCACCTCCAGGGTGAGCCGCAGAGGGCCCTGAGCAAGGCTGACGCCAGGAGTGGGCGCAGGCAGCCGGCTGCTTGCCCTCGCGTGCTTCGGCAGGGCCACAGGAAGGGGCCACACGGCTGACTGCGGACAGCCAAGCCGGGCACAGCTGTGAGATTGTAGCTCACGGGGGAGCCGAGTGACCCCGTGGGGAGGCCAGCGCCACGAGGGAGGAAGTTATTGCTTCCATTTGCCGAGGGAGGACCGTGTGCCTGGTACACAGAGCCACCGGTGGGGGCAGAGGCAGAGGCAGGAGAGCTGGGGAGTCTGGCCCACAGCCCCGGCGGATGTCCTTGGGAAAGACCACCCAGACAGCGAGGCTGGGCGGTCCTGTGAATGCCCCCAGCCAGCTGCAGGCCTCTGGCGCCTCCAGCTGTCTGGTGCCCGAGCCGGGGCAGCTCGGAGCTGAGGAAACATCCGCACAGTGTGTGGAGCCAGACGAGGGGTCGCACGGCCACGGACTCCGGGCGGTTGGTTTGTGTGTGACGGATGTGTTCCTGGCAGAGACCTTGCTGGCCCTGGAGGGGTGCTTTCTCCCCGGCCAGGGAGAGTTTCAAGGTGCCCAAGCATCCTGGGATACAAAGGCATTTTAAGGAGAAATAATACAGATGGTAAGCATGGGAAACTCCTGGGAGTGGAGGAGCTTCGGATAGCAGCTACGAATGTGATCGCTAACCTAACCGGGAGGTCAGAGCAATGCCGCAGCCTTTCAGTGGCTGTGGTTATAAGTTGATATTATAGTCTTGATATTGATAATTAAAGAAGACTCAGTTAAATATTTATTAATGGCGTGACTTTGATAAAGGCAGGTTGCTAGATTTTGTGATATATATATATATATATTTGCTAAAGGAGACGGGAAATGGGAAATAAGATGAAATATATCAGTACTGACAATACATGTGAACACGAAAGTCCTCTTAGAAGAATCGAATACTGGTAAAATAATAATAATATTTAAGTGGATGCTGTCAGAGAAGATCAAAGTTACATGGGGAAGTTACACGTGAGTGACAACAGCTGTGAGAGGAGAACACGCACACACAAAGCAGAGAAATCGAGGAGGATCAAGCATTAAATGAGGCCAGCAGTTCATTTTGATTTTCAAAAGAGCGTAATTCATCTCCTTGATAAAAGTAAGAACCTGCCATCAAATATGTCATCTAAAAACTGCTACAAAAAAGAAACTGAAATAAGCCAGTTCATCCTCGCCCTCCAGTACAGAACCCCGGGCAGTACACGGCAGCTCCGGAGGGTCAGGTACTCGCCAGGGTGGACATGCCCGAGCCTGGCCGCACCTCTGAGATGAACCAGGCTGTCTTCCTTTTGATTTTCTTTGTTTCTGTTGCTATAACAATACCTAGGGCTGGATAACGTGGGGAGAGAACAGGGTTGTTTAGCTCCCAGCTTAGAGACTGGTGCTTAGAGTCTCAGCACCAGATGCCTCCCAGGGGTGCAAACTTCTCTCAAGAACCACTGAAGGAAACGTGAGTATGTTGAGAAAGCTGAAATTAAGCTGGGCCTGAGGCCCACACCTGTAGTACCAGCACCTGGGAGGCTGAGTGGGAAAACTACAAGTTCGAGGCCAGTCTGGGCAAATTAGCAACTGGGGGACCCTGGGGATATAGCTCAGTGGTAGAGCGTTTTCCTAGTATGCATGAAGCCCAGATTCAATCCCAGCATTAGAGAGAGAGAGAGAGAGAGAGAGAGAGGAGTCTTTACAGGAGAGTTGGCTGTGAGCCTCCTAGCAGCCAGAGCAGAGGGAGCCCCGCATTGCTGTCCCGTACTCTGGATGCCAGGAGGGGGAATTGCCCAGCAAGCGCCTCTCCTCTGCCAAGCCCCCGAGAAGTGGCCTCCAGCAGGAGGCTGCACCCCTCGCCCTCATCAAGCCCTGGGGCACTCGGGCTGCAGAGAGGAACAGAACCTCAGTCTCTCTTGTCTGCCAGGTTAGGTGAAGAAAATCCCCTCTGTGCAGCTATTTTAGCTCCTGAAGTGGCAGTGTTGAGGGATCCCTTGCAAGAATGAGGGCAGAAGTGTCGCACACTGAGGCCAGCTGGGCCCCAGCACCTGAAGACTGAAGGAGGCTGCACTTCTGCAGCAGAGCGGAGGGGTGCAGCATGGACCGCGCTGGGCCGGCCGGGAGCCTGGGAGGGGCGAGGCCGGGCCCTGAATTCCTGGAGGAAGAGGGGTCTGGGAGGAGGAGGTTAGGAGCTCTGCTGGCAGTGGGAAGGAGCAGAGGGCGCTCCACCCAGGGCGGCTCACGCGGGGAGGCGCAGGGCCCACTTCACTGCTCGGCGCTCGCTGCAGGTTGCTCTGGGCCTAAAGTGGCCGGGGGTGGAGCTCAGCTTTCTAACCCAATTCTTCAACAGGTAGGGTTTAAAGGAAATGGATTTTAGAGGAAAAGCTGGGTATTTTGCATTTTAAGTTCCTCAAAACTGAGGGGTTGAGTAGGGGGTGGCTGCATCCCCTGCTGCCTAAGCCAGGTCCGCCCTGGGTCCTAGTTCACGCGCTCTTACTGTGATTCCCGCCTGTGGCGGATCTCCCACCCCCTCAGGCCCGCCCGCCAGCGAGCTGCCTGGCTCACAAGCTAACTGACTAGCCTCTTCTCTGCTTGAGTAGTCTCAGGCACGTGACCCCGTTTTGTGGGCAGAGACGTAAACTGAGGCACAGCAAGGCCTAGGTGGGAGTTGCAGTGCCCTGTGCAAGACGTGCCTGGGACCGGGGCACAGACTGCAGGCTACGGAGGGGACGGGTGCCGGAGAACAGCAGAGCAGCCCCGGGCAGGGGCGAGGGCGCGTGGGAGGCGGAGGGCCTCTCAGGCGTCCCTGTGGCTCTCCCTGCAGAAGGTGGGCTGCGACGGGCTGATCGGCTCCAGCAAGCAGGAGGACAAATGCGGCGTGTGCGGCGGGGACAACTCCCACTGCAAAGTGGTCAAGGGCACGTTCTCGCGCTCCCCCAAGAGGCTCGGTGAGTGGCTGCCCTGGCTCTGCCTGGGGTCCTGGCTTTGTGAGTGGTGGCCGGGAGCTTGGGGTGATGGAGGGGCGTGTGCTGCTGGGCCTCAGAAGCCTGTGCTGGAGGTCGGGGCCCTGCAGGGCACTCACCCGACCACAGGACGGCCTGCCTGCCCGCTCCATGCCTCTCCTCCTGTTGCCCGTTGGCTCTCAGCAGGGCATCCCTGGGCCACTGGTCTGTCCCAGCGGGGCTTCAGGCTCCTGGCTCTATTACCCCATTTTTTGTTGCTATAATGAAATTCCCGAGGCTGGGAAACTTATGAAGAAGAGATGTGTTTAGTCACAGTTTGGAAGCTGAGAGTCCACGCCAGCTGTAGCAAGGGTCCTTCTGACTTCAGCACCTTGTGGCAGATGGTGCCATGATGGGCGGAGGATGTGCGAGAGCAGAGGGGAGGGGCCAGAAGCGACCCTGTCAGGGCCTGCGCCTGCCCTCCACCCTCTGGACAGCCCTCGGCAGCCAGCTGCACCTCTGCGCCTCAGCGGGTCTGTCTCGGACGGGGCAGAGCCACTCTGGATTGCTCTTGGGAGCAGGGCATGGGGCAAATGCACAGGTCTTTGCTGGGAGTCAGAGGCTGGGCATAGCCTTTTGAGGCAGGTGCTCAGCCCTGGGCTCTGCAGGCTGTGGGTCTGAGGAAGTCTGAAGAGGCACGGCGGAGGCCCAGACAGGCCACACAGAGGCCTCCTCAGGTGTGGTGACATGGAGCCACGCATGCCTGGACACCAGGGCTGGGCTCCCATCCGAGTGTCCAATGGAGGAGGCAGGCCGGGAGGACAGGCGGGATGGGCAGTGTGCAGGCTCTGGGTTTGTCTCGAGCTGCCCCGGTGGGCAGCCAGAGCCTGGAATTGCAGCAGCCTCGGGAGGCCGCAGTGAGGCACGGCCATCCCCCCGCAGTCTGCGTGCCGGCCCTCTCTCTTCTCACCTGGCATCGTCTTCCTGCCCTGAACATAGGCTACATCAAGATGTTTGAGATCCCCGTGGGAGCCAGGCACCTGCTCGTCCAGGAGGCGGACACCACCAGCCACCATCTGGGTGAGTCTGCAGCCCAGGCGACCTGGCATCTCCAAGACCAGGCTCTTCCGAAGTGGGCAGCCAGGGCTCTGGGCCCGTGAGTGTGGCCCACGTCCACCGGCCCTTCAGCCCAGCCTGGGGCCCTTTCCTGGGCTCAGCTCCACACGGGGAGGCCAGGCTGTGGGGTGGGGCTCCCCTGGCAGTGACTGTGAAGGCCTTGGTCCCAGTGGGCCCCGCCCCTCCCACCGGCCCGGGGAAACCCCTGTCTGCCCTCTGTGAGGCGGGCGAGGCCCGGGCGTGTCCCCTCACCCACCAGCCTGAAGCTCCATGGCCACACTGTGAGGATGGCTCACCTGCTGTATTTACATATTTTCAGTTGCTTCATTTTATGTTGCTTTAAAGACTGAACTTGAACCCAGGGCCTTGTGCACCCTACCACTGATCTGACACCCGCAGGCCGTTCATTTTAAATGTAAGAGATTCTCCCTAATATGGGGGTTTCCGACATCTCTTGAAGACGTGACCGTTCTCACAGCTCTGGGTTCCTCTTCCACTGTGGCAGCCCCAGCCCGTGGGATGCTATTTTCCCAGCCCCAGGACCCTTTCCAGGGGCTGTCTTCATCACCGCACCTGACTGTGCCAGCACAGCAAGGGAAGAGAGCTTCCTCCTGGCTCGGGGCCACCCACACCCAGACCGCATGGGACTTCACCGTCCACACCCTCTCCCTGGGGCTGCCTGGGGCAGTGCTGGACAAGGCCTGTCCCACCTGCATCCCTGTCCTCTGCAGAGGTCAGACTGGGCCACATCGGCCACCACCACAGACTTGTGACGAGCCCACTGCTGTCCTTCAGCCCTTCAACACTTTCTCCATACTATTCTAAGGGCAAGGCTGTCACTGTGCTTGCCTTAACAGGCGGTAAACCCTGAAGTGAGTCCCTGAACAAGGCATTCCTGTCCCAACGCTGGGGCCGAGGGCCACGCCTTTCACAACACAAGAGCTGATGCCACAGTGGGTTAAAGATCGCAGACTTTCTTCAGGGTGCAGAGTGCCAGGGCCTCTTCCAGAAACGGTGTTCTCACTGGTGCCCTGTCTGTGACCCCCCCACTTGCCTTCCACGCTGCAGGAGCTGGGGGCATCCGGACCAGATTTTCCTAGACAGTCGGTGGATACCCAGCGGCCTGGGTGGGGGATCCAGGTTACTGTGGTGGAGGACACTGCTTTTCCCGCAGGGTGTTTGTCACCACCATGGCAGGAAGCCCCGCCCAGCCTTCCCCCGACCTGTGCCCTGAGTTCCAGGAGGTGCCCTGGCCCTGGCAGAGATGCCTCCCTGGCACCCTGCCCCAGAGGCTCCTGTGCTAGTCAGCTTCACACTGCTGCAGGGAAGTGCCGAGACAGAGGACTTAGAGAAAGGTTGATCTGAGTGCAGCGGGAGCTACAGTCATATCCGGAACGGGTGGGGCCCCACTCAGGTGCCACCCTCAGAGGCTCCACCCCAAGTGCTGTCTGAGGACCAGGCCTTTAACATAGGGCCTAGGGGGCATTCCGCTCAGCAGCCTCACCAGCCAACCTCTCCCTCTGCTCGGATGGGCCACAGGGAGGGGCCTGGGCCTGGGCCTGTGAGCCTGCAGCGCCTCGGGTAGACAGATCCGGAAAGGGTGCCCCGGGCCAACGCCCCAGGTGGAGTCAGCCAGTCCCCACAGGGACCGCAGCAGGGTGTGGCCCCCAGAGCAGCATGGGCTTCTAGGGCACAGACACAGGGGCGCTGCACCCCACAGCGCTCCCCGTCCGTCCGTCCGGGCAGTGGGCCCTGCTGGAGCTCCCCACAGCGGGCCTGGGTCCTGCCCTCGAGTGACCATGGCGGGGTGGGGGGCTCCCTTTTGCCGTTCTCAGCCGTCAAGAACCTGGAGACAGGCCAGTTCATCTTAAATGAAGAGAACAACCTGGACCCCAATTCCAGATCCTTCATCGCCATGGGCGTGGAGTGGGAGTACAGGAGCGAGGACGGCAGGGAGACGCTGCAGACCATCGGGCCTCTCCGTGGCGCCATCACTGTGCTGGTGAGCGCAGGGCCTGGTCCGGCGGGGTGCAGCGGCCCCGGAAGGGCAGGGCGGGGGCTCCCTGAGTTCCGCGGCCCCACTCTGAGCAGCCCCTGTGGCCTGCTGTGGTCTCCACCCCGTGTCAGAGCAGACATGGGGCGTACAGCGTCTGGGTGTGGCACCCGCCCTGGTCACCTTGGCCGGTCTCTGCTCTGAGGGCTTTGGCCTCCTCATCTGAGTGACAGTCACACACACAGCTGCCACCCGTCATGCTTGTTCACGCCAGCTGTCACACTGAAGTGGCAGTCGAGGACTAGATGAGGGCCAGACTGGGCTTTGTCGCCAAGCAGAACTGTCCTCCGCATCTCCGTGGTGTTCCTAGTTAGGAGGAGTTCCCAGAGGATTGGATTTTCCAAACACTTTCTAGATTCAAATTTCAGTTAATTGTAGAAGTGATATAATTTATCGTCACCAAACTCAGACACTACCGGAAAGCCTCCTGTGCCCTAGCCCCTGCCCTCGGGAGCTGGCTGGGCTGGGTCTGACCCCCCAGAGCCCAGCAGCTGTGCACATGGGGATGCAGTGCCGAGGAGAGGACCAGGATGGGCCAGCAGCATGTACGTGCAGGTGCAGCCCTGCTCGCCTGTCCTGCTAGGTAGGACGTGTCGCTCCACGGAAATGCCCTTGGTGACCTACCCACAGCAGGCCCGGGTCCTCGGTGTTTGCAGTTTCTGTATCTGCAAACTCACCCACTCACTGGAATCCCCTGGCGACCCAGGGTTGGGCATTTGCGGAATGTGTTTCCGGCTGAGGCGAAGCCACCAGTCACTGCCTTCTCGTTTTGGCCCCGTGAACACGTCTCCTCGGAAGCCTGTTTAGTGTCGTGCACTGGCGATTTTGTGCTTTCTTTAGCCTGATGCTAAAGCCCTGTCTGGTGTCTCCTAGCCCAAAAGGCTGTGACGGGGAACAGGCTGGGTGAGAGAAGAACATCACGGGGTGTTGGCCACGAGGTCAGTGATACTGAACTGGCGCTGTCTTGAACAGAAACACATCTAAAACACATTTGTAAAACACATTTATAAACATTATAAATTATAAGCACATTTGTAAAACACATTTTATAAAACACATACAGAACACACTTATCTGTTGACAGGCTGACAGAACATGAGACACAGGCTCACAGGATGCTGAGCCTGTGCGGCCGGCCCTGGACATCGCACCCCTTCTCTATCGGGAGCCGAAGGGGAGCAGGCCCTCCTCCCCTCCTGAGCGCCTTGCTCGGCAGCACAGTGCGCTGTGCTGTGGGCTGTATCCTGGGTCGCAGGGCGGCTTGGGAGCTTGGCTCACAGCGGCCGCCCAGCATCATGGGGTACTGGACTGCACATTGCTTCCCTGGGAAAAAATCCAAATAGAAATCTGGACTGCACTACATGCATATTGCTTTTGCACCATCATAAAGTCAAAGAGCTGTGAGCCAAGCCCTCGACAGTCAGGGAGTGTCTGCCTCTCCCCTGGAGTAAGGGCTTGTTAACATTACTTGCAAGTTCAGCATGCGTGGTGACATCACAGAGCTCCTGTGCAGGACCAGAACCGACTGCACGCCTGTCCTGGGCGCCAGTTCCTAAGCAGGCTGCCGAGCTCAGTGGACAGCAGAGCAGATGAATTCGTGGCTGTCTTGGGTGGGCACAGGTTATCCCAGAGGGAGACACTCGGATCTTGCTGACGTACAAGTACATGATCCACGAGGACTCGCTCAACGTGGACGACAACAACGTCCTGGAGGATGACTCTGTGAACCATGAGTGGGCCCTGAAGAAGTGGTCACCCTGCTCCAAGCCCTGTGGCGGAGGTGAGGGGCTTCTCGTGGCTGGGTCTCCCGGGCAGCAGAGGCAGGTGTCCCGAGAGGTCGGGCTGGCGGGGGGCTTCTGGGTGAGGACCTGCCCGGCCGACAGCACCCTGCTGAGTGCAGGCCCGAGGCCGTTAGTGGAGGCATGTGCCAGGTGTGCGAAGACCGGCCCTAGAGGAAGCCACAGCAGGGACCTTGGCCTGGGGGCCAAGAGCCTGGCCCAGGCTGGGGGCCAGTGGCTGATGGGTAAGCTTGAGGCATCGAAGGTCACTGGGGAGCCAGGGGGTCACACTGCAGCCCTGGTGGGACAGGGCCCAAGCAGGACACACCAGTGTAGGAACAGCCCTGGGAGGGGCTCAGGAAAGCCTCCCAGAACTTCCTGGGGCAGGGCTGGATACAGAGCAGACCCAGCTGGCCTAACCCCCAAGGGTCCACGGCTGGATGGGACAGAGACCTACAGATGATCAGGGCTCCCCCCCACCCCGATGCCACAGGGCCCCATACGTAGAGGACAAGCTGGAGTTCACCAAGGGCAGGGGACCTCAAGCTGGGCAGGTGGCACCCCAGCTTCGTGATCTCTGAGGTCCAGGTACTTTGCTGACCTTTCCTGCCACATTGGTGCCTTGCCTCTCACTCCCCAGGCCCTGGCCACATCAGACTTAGGTTCAGTGTTGGTCCGTTTCCCATTACTGTAACAAAATATCCAAAACAATCAACTTAATAAGAAAGAAAGGTTTGTTTTGGCTCAGAGTTTTCGAGGTTTCAACGCATGGTCGCTTAATTGCATAGCTTTGGGCGGGTGCCGAGGCAGAGCCTCGCGGCAGGGGCACGTGATGTGGGGACCTGCTCCCTTGACGGTGTCCAGGAAGTGAGAGAGACACCAAGAGGCCTTCCAAGGCCGGACCCCAAGACTAACTCCTCCCGCTCTGAAAGGTCCCACCACCTCCATGGCTGGCAGCCGAGCCTTCTGCAGGTGGGCCTTTCGGGGACACTTACCCAAACCATTTCTTGGACGTGCAGTTCTCCACTCAGGGCCTCTGCGTGGGCTTCTCCTCAGCGTCCCTTCTACCGCCTTCCCTGACCGTGCCACCCCACCTCTGCTTGCTGCGACATCTCCAGCTGTCCAGACTAGGTCAGGCTGCCTGGTGATGGCATATTCTCTTGAACACGCACTAACTATTGAGATTGGAAGCTCATTATTCTGTGTTAGAGGAGGCACTGTAGGATGTTGAGCAGCTTCCGGCCTCTATCCACTAGATGCCAGTAACATGTTTGCCCTCTAGCGGTGACAACCAAAAATGTCTCAGACTGCTGAATGGTAGAGGAAGAAGGTCACCCCTGGAGACCTGCGGTAGGGACCATGTGGGCTGTGTGCCCCTGTGCTGACAAGTCCTGCCAGGCTCCCTGTGCGTAGTGAGGCAAGGTAGAGCCAATGCCTAAGTGATGGAAGAGAAACAGACTGCCCCGTGCCCCAGGAAGCCAGGAAGGGACCAGGTAAGAAGCAACCGAGGGGCAAACCAGCTGCGCCCTGGCTCTCTCGACCTCCTTTGGCCCAGGGCACTGGGTGAGCACTGTGCAGTAACTCCCAGGGCCTCCTGCACACCAGGGCTGCGGTACAGGGTGGAACAGGACGGGCTCTGCTGGGGGAGCCCTCCCCTCCGAGCCCCCCGGGGGCCCCACTGCCCACATGAGCCCCCTCGAGCTCTCTGTCTTCAGGGTCACAGTTCACCAAGTACGGCTGCCGCCGGAGGCTGGACCACAAGATGGTGCACCGGGCCTTCTGCAGTGCCCTGGAGAAGCCCAAAGCCATCCGCCGAGCCTGCAACCCACAGGCGTGCTCCCAGCCCGTGTGAGTTTGAGAGAGGTCCCCAGCTCGGGGCCCCACTGGAGAGAGGCCAGATGGCCCCAGTGCTGCCGTGGAGCCCTGGGCCTGGCAGCTGCTGCACGCCTGATGGGTCCTCCTCACCCGCCATACTCTGCAGAGCCGGAGATGGTGCGGGTGGAAAGGGCACCCCAGCTTCAGACCTGCTGAGCTGAACGCCAGGGTGCGTGTTAGAAATGACTAGTGGTGCCAGGTGGCAAACAGACTTGGAGGGTGGGCGTTCCCTAAGTAGCACCTTTGATTTGCAGCCCCCAGGGTTTCTCAAGACTGCCTTTCTGGGCCCAGATTCCTGCCTGGTCGGCGCACGGGCAGTTGGGAGACTCGCAGGGACGGGGGTGAGGGAGTCCTCGCTGCTCTTCAGCTCGGCCCCAGACAGGGAGCCTGAGCAGGGACAGAAAGCTGATGGTGCCGTTCAGGCCTGGGCCCTCCGTGCCGCCCGCCCAGCAGTGGACACACACAGGGTTATCCAAGTGTCAGCTCCCTTTCTCAGGCCAGCACCGCCAGTACCTTTGGAGAGCAGAAGCTTTGTCTGCAGAGTGAAGCCGGCCGCCCTGTCCACCCTGACATTCCCCTGGGCCTCGGGAAGGGTACCCACTCTGGCCAGGGCGGCTCGCAGGGCCACCGGACGCTGACCACGCTGCTCTGCCCTGACAGGTGGGTCACTGGTGAGTGGGAGCCCTGCAGTCAGACCTGCGGCTGGACGGGCCTGCAGGTGCGCTCCGTGCGCTGCATCCAGCCACTTCAGAACAACACCACGCGCTCCGTGCATGCCAAACACTGTAACGACAACCGGCCTGAGAGCCGCCGGGCCTGCAGCCGTGAGCTCTGCCCCGGTCGGTGGCAGGCTGGGTCCTGGTCCCAGGTAAGCTGTCTCCCTGGCCCTGGACCCTGGTCCCCAAACTGAGCTTGGATGAGACTGAGGTGGTCAGGGCGTCCCCCCTGGGCACACGGCCCGTCTCCTGGGTACTGCGGGCCTCTGGTCAACGCCCGGCAGAGAAGCGCAGCAGGGTGCACTGTCACTCCTGTGTGTGGTGTCAGTTGGGGCCCTGGGCAACCGGCTTCTCAGGGCTCCATTATACCAGAGTCTGGGTCTCATCTCAGAGGCTGCAGGTACAGCCAGAAGCCGGCCAAGGCTGCAGGAGGGGAGAGGAGCAGGACAGACCAAGTGATGGGGATGGGCGGGAGGGCGAGAGGGACTGCTCTGGAGGCAGCGGCCGAGCACCAGCCCAGGCCCGTCAGGTGCAGGGACATCCTGAAGGACAGACGTGGCGCTTGCAGTCACAGTGAAAGGAGACAGAGTAAGATCCACGAACAGGGGAGGGAAAGACATCCGGAGAAAAGCAGCACCGCTCCCAGGTGGAGCCACAGGGCAGCGCTGAGGCACAGGAGACCTCAGCACCTGGCGTCCCGAGGGCTGGGGGGGGGGGGCGGTCAGCCCGACCTTGGAGAGGGCCCGCCCCCCAGTGCTGCACAGTGGCCCCGTGGGGGCCACACTTGGGCCACACACGAACCGGAGCAAGGGGGAGGCCGGGCCGGCGGAGGCTGTGGCGCCTGCGCCTGCCGACTCGGAAGCGCCCGAGGGTGGCGAGTTCGCGCCCGCCACAGAGGCCCCGCCCATGGGCCCCGCGTGGGAGGCGGCCTCACTGGACCCTGCCCCTGCAGTGCTCGGTGACCTGCGGCAACGGCACCCAGGAGCGGCCCGTGCTCTGCCGCACGGCAGACGACAGCTTCGGCATCTGCCCGGAGGAGCGGCCCCAGACGGCGAGGGTCTGCAGGCTCGGCCCCTGTCCCCGTAAGCCCTGGCCCTCTGCTGCCCCCGGCCCGCGCGTGAGGGCGTTGGTCCAGGGGAATCCAGCTCTTTCCCCGGACCGGCTGGGGAGGCCGAGCGCTCGGAGGGCTGGGTCGGTCCCTGGGTGGGAGGTGGAGGGCGCTGGCCGCAGCCGCGCGGGCGTCCACTTCGCTCAGTCCAAGCAGGGTGCCCCCGGCGCAGGGGTGCGGGCTGGAGTGGGTGGCCCCGGGGCCCAGAAGCCGGAGAGAACAGAGCGTGCACGGGAGCGGCGGGGCCCTGCGGGACAGTGAGGCCCAGAGGGATGGCGGGCGAGGCGGGCGGCAGAGCCTGTCACCCCAAGGGAAGGCCGTGGCTGCTGTGCAGAGGCCCAGGCCCTTCTGCCGTCCCTCCCAGACCCGAGCCGCTGTGCCCGGGGCGTGTGTGGCCCCCGCAGCTGAGCCCCCCTGTCGCTCCCCTCCAGGAAACACCTCGGACCCCTCCAAGAAGAGCTACGTGGTGCAGTGGCTGTCGCGCCCGGACCCTGGCTCGCCCGTCCAGAAGATCCCAAGTAACCGACCCGCTTATAACTCTGCCTCTGCCCTCCAGTGCATGCCCTGCGCCTTGTGGAGCTTGCCCTGGGCTCCCCTCCTCTCTGTCTATGGAAAGCTTCCGTGACTTTCGCTGAGTGCTCTCTCTCTCGGTCGAAATCTGTTTTCTTCTGGGCCTTGTGCTCGGTCGTCTCCTCTGAGCTTGTGCCACCTGGCCGCGAGCAAGGGCCAGCCTCACGGAGGCACAGCCCGGGGCGGGGCGCTGGCCTCTTCCTGGGGCGGGGACCCAGTTGGCGATGGCTTGTGAAGGGGCAAAGATCTGTCGTGGTGCTGGAGGGGCCAGAGGCCTGAGTGCGCATGTGACCACTTCGCCATGGTGACTGTCTCGAGGGCCATGTCTTTCCGGCTGAAGCTGCGGGCGGAAGGAAGTCTGAGGCAAAGCCTGCCTCCTCCCCTTTCACACGCCGCCCACCGCCCCGGCGAGGCCGGAGGGCTCTCCGGGGTGTGAGTTTTTGTGTCGCCACCCTGGGCGGCTGGACCCCAAGTTTCCGGTGGTGTCAGGGGTTTCCCGGCTGTCACTGCTGTCGCTGCTGCTGCTCCCCTTTGCTGAGTGTGTCCTTCTGACTCGTGAAACCGTGGCCTGCTTCCGTCTGGCCTTTGCGTCCAACTGCACAGCCCTGGGGCCACCCCCTGTCCTCTCAGGGGTTCGGCCGTGCGGAAGAGGCGGGGCTGTGTTCCTCGGCGGGAGGTTGAGGCCACAGCACCACCGCCATCCTCTGTCCTTTTGCTGCGGTGGCCTTTTCTCGTGTGCATGGGGCCCCATCCTCTGGGTGGAGAGAGTGACGGGTGGGTGGTTGCTTCACTGGCGATTGCCTGATTGATGATCTGATGTGGATGTGCCTCACCTACCAGTGTGAACAACTACAGAATTACCTCAATTTTTATTGCTTTTTTGCTTAGAAAAACTATGTAGAAAATGCCTTAAAGTTGAAAGGTAACAGAATTGGCTGCTCGCCCCAGCCTCAGAGTGGGGACCCGGGCCCGGCAGGAGGCAGACCCTGGAGGTCTCGGGGTGTCCTCCGAGCCGCCCACCTTTGCCAGGGGGAATGTTCCAGGCCCAGACCACCTGGGCCCTCTGCGCGCGGCCGTCTGTGCTGCCGAGATGCCGGTGCGTCGCTCGCCCCCTCTGAGCTCAGCAGCCACCTGGCCCTTGGGCGCTGACTGTTGTGTGGAGCCCCAGGCGGCTCCAGCAGGGCAGCCTTACCCCAGAGGGTGGCACACCTAGGCTTGGCGGTGACAGCGTAGCACTCCGGCCCTGCCGCCACACCAGCCCCGCCTGCTGGCCGCTCCATCTGTTAATAACACATCCTCGCTGGCCCCCACCCCGCAGCTGAGCCTCCCTCCTCTGGCAGTAATTACTGTTATGTAAATAACCGGTGTGTAACATGCCGCTCCTCACGACTGTTAACTCCCAACTTTGCCGAGGCAATGTGAGTGACCTGCTTGACTGCGGTCCCGGGCGTTGTGCTCGCTGTCTATATGCACTTTGGTTTATCAGGGATATTTTACTAGTGTTTTGTATGTATTTGATGACGTATTATATCGGTTCCGTTGTCGTTGCTTTTCTGGTTTTCTTTTTTTTTTTTTAATGAGACGATGTCAGTGTGTGCCAAAGTGACTGTGAAAACGACCTTTATTCTTACTGGTGATGGAAAGATCTCCTGTCATGCATCCCACAAATAAACTCAATAAAAGTTCAGTGAAACTGGGTGCTTGGGTTTGGCAAGCTACGGCGCCTTCTCCTCTCCTGCAGGCGGACAGTGCTGAGGAGCCTTGGGCGTCGCTCTGTGCGGTACCTTGTTTCTGACTCAGGTCTTCACTTCCCCTTTCCCTCTGCCCCGTGTAGACGTTTGGGGCCACCCAGACACATACCCAGGCGTTTTCAAAATGTGACAGCAACCTGCTGCCATGGCTGGGGCTTTGGGCGCTGAGTGCCGGACGAGAACCTGGAGGGAATGTCTAGGCTTCCTGCTCGTAGGGCTGGGCTGGCATCAGGAAGAGGGCGCCATCGGGGCACTGCCCTGGGCCTGGCCCAGTCCCCGGCTTCGGGGCAGCGAGTGCCCCTGTGGCACAGGTGGTGGGGGCAGGACCTCCTGCCTGACCTGGGCACGTGCTGTGGCCTACAGGTGAGACGCCTTCCGGTCCCTTCTCTGTGCCGGGAGCGGTAAGAATCACGGACATCACAGGAAGGAAACACAGGGCCCCACCCAGCGTCACGGAGGTGGGCTGGGACACCGGCCCAGCCCTTCCTTCCCGATGTCCGATGCCCCCGTGCCTGTGGCTGAGTTCAGCTGCCCAGAGCACTGGTGGCTACTCAGAGGCAAGACAGGGTCACTGGGGACGCCTGTGGCCGACAGTGCTGCACACGGGGAGCCAGCCCCCGAGGTGGGGGGAGCAGTGCCCCCCAAAGGGGCCCCCGGGCTGCTCAGGAGCCGTGTGACCAGACTGTGAGAGGCGTGTGGGGTTCTCACCTTTTAACTACTTGCACAGCCTAGTGAGTGGTGAAATGGTGCCGAGCCCGCTGGCTGTGCGGGGAAGGGGATCCATTCTCCACCCCAGTGCGGTGTGGGGGCTGGAGACAGTGGAGGTGATCAGGGCCTCCGTGCACCCCCACCCACGGGCCCCTCCTCATCCTCCCCCTTTTACTAACCTCAGAGAAAGCCTCACTTTGCACTCATTCTGGCGTCTCTCAGATACTTAATTCTGTCCCGCTCAGAACTTTGCAGAGGAAGGGCTCAGTGTTGGGGGCTTTAGAGGAGGAAATAGTCACACCTTGGTAGTCATCTTTAATTTGTTCCAGAATGCCAGACAAGTGCCAAAACCAACATGGACTGAAGGAATTTTTCCCCATGAGAAATAATGTAATCACAAATAATTTGTGAGCTTTTACACTTTTCTGGGCTAATGGCTTAGTGGTATCATTCTTAATTTTTTTTGCAACCTGTGACATTTAAAATGCACAAAAGTACGAGACAGGAACAATGGATATGTGAAGGTTCTGCACTGTTTCCAAACTGCTGTGAGACTGACTCAAGTGCCAAATGCTGAAACATTTTTTTTCCCATCAAAATGTGATGAGTATGCTCTGAAGCCAGCGAGTACCAAGGTATAACTGTGTTTCTTTTGGCTCTTGGTTTCAGAGGATTCAGTCCGTGGGTAGTCTCGCTCCAAGGCAGAGTCCTCATGGCGGAAAGGCACAGCTGAGCAGAGCAGCTCACTTCCTGACAGCCAGGAAGTGGAGTGGAGGAGAGGGACGGAGAAGGAGAAAGGGCACACCTTTCTCGGTCACAGCCCGCTGACCTCGTGCAGCCAGGCCCGACCTCCTAACAGCTCATGCAGCTGTGAAGTCATCAGTGGATTCATCCACGCATGAGGATCGTGACTCACGATCCAGTCACCTTCCGAAAGCCCCGCCTCTGAACACAGGAGCCTTTTGGGGGACATTTTTTGATCCAAACCGTGTTGTTGCTGTGTTAGAGTTTGACTTAAAAATGTACTTCAGAGGACCTTTCCTTTTGGGAGGGGGCATGGTGTGAGAGATGGAACCCACGGCCTTTACTACACCCCCACCCCGTTTTACAATTTTGAGACAAGGTCTCAGTCCCTAAGTAAGTTGACCGTCCTGGGCTCACAGGCATTGGTCGCTGTGCCAGGCGGAAATTTTCCGTATATTCAGGTTTCGTGCTACTTTTACTTACTGCACTCAGGATCCATGAATACCAGTAATACTGTTTTCTTCTAAAATAACATTCAAGTTTAAAAGAGAGTTAACTTAAAACCACTAAGCAAGCCGTACTCCACATGGTGTTCAAGACTGCTCAGATCGTGGCGGGCCACAGGTGGTGTATTTATGAAAAGCGTGTTCACTTGCCATGGTTTATGGTCGTTCCGTAGAAGCCAATAGGCTGTTTGTTTGTTTTTGAGGCAGGCTTTGTAGTTCAGGCTGGCCCTGAACTCACTATGTAGCCCAGGCTGGCCTCGAATTCACAGCAATCCTCCTGCCTCAGCCTCTCGAGTGATGGGATTACAGGTGTCCAACACCCTGCCCGGCGAAGCCAGTAGGTCCTGCTAGTTCATTGCCGCTGAACATGGTGGAAGATCATGAATTATAAAACCCAAACGTTTCTGTTGGCCGAGACCTTTGGTGTCAGATTTCAGGACCTATCATTCGGCCCTCTGGGGTGTAATGTGCATCTCCTCATCTCAGAGGGCTTTCTGGTCAGCGATGATGCCTAGGAGCGTGCAGCCACTGGTGTGCCCGCTGCAGACAGTGGTGGCGGTGGCAGCTGTCCCTCAGAGGTTGGTTTCAGGACCTCCCCCGTCGCTCCAGTCCTTCAGGACCACGGCGGCGTGCGTGAGACCTGTGCACACCCTCCGTATGCTCAGCTGTCTCTAGACGGCTCTCAACACTGAGTACAAGGCGTGTTGCGAGAGCCCTTGCTACGCAGCTGCTGCTTGGAGAACGCCGAGAAGGTGTGTGTTCAGGACAGATGAAACTTTCCTCCAAATGCTTTTGGTCCAGGGTTGGTTGGATCCCAGGACGTGGAACTGCACACACTGAGGCTGACGGTATTCTGAACATATTCTAGGTTGATGATAGCATAGCCAAGCTCTTGGCCAATGACTTTGCGCCTTATTTATTCATTCATTGGCTTATTTTAGGGTGTAACAACAGAGAGCATTGCAGCTCGCTGTTCAAAGGAAATCGGAAGTCGGGAGGTAAAGCAGGTGGAAGGGAGGTGTCCCGGAAGAGGACTCTGGTCCTCAGAGCCGTCTCCATACACTCTGTAGACCTTACTGGCTGCTTCTCCTGTGTGGAGCCCAGATCCAGGCATGCCCTTGGCTAGGGCAGCCAACGTCTCCTGCAAGGGGCCAGAGAGTAACTCCTGTAGGTAGTGCAGCAGCCCACAGAACCCCTAGCACAACTACTCAGTGCTGCTGTGGTAGTAGGGGAGCAGCAAAGGTAAGAAATGAACAGGCCTGGCTGTGTTTCAATAAAACTTCATGTACGGAATGGACACAGGGACAGATGTGGTCCACAGCCATACATCCCGACTCCTGTAGATGATGAAGGAATAGGCACGGCTGTTGGGCTGCGAGTCAGCTCTCATGGTCACTTGGTCCTATTGCTTTGGGCCTGTGGCAGCATGGTTCATCCCAGATGGAACATGTGGTACAAGAGGGTTATTTACCTCATGGGGTCCCAGGAGCAAATACAGAGACAAGGAGCCATCCCAATGTCCCCCCCAAGGCCACGCCCCCAGTGACCTCACTTCTTCCAGGTAGGCTGCACCTCTTAAAGGTCCCACCATTTCCCAGTCCTGCCACAGTCTGGGGACCAAGCCTTCAACACACAGACCTTTTGGAGGACATTCTGATCCCAAATGATAGCCGCCGTGCTCTAGTAAAATTTTATTTACAAAACCAAGTGGAAAGACAGACTTGGCCCCGGGCCATAGCTCCCCAGCCCCTATAATTAGATCAACATGATGGCCAATTCTCAGGACCCCCAGCCTGATGGGAGAGAGAGGGAAAGGAAGTCGCAGGTACGTGTTTAACAGCAGTCTCGTTACCTGTGTGAAGGGAAAGGTGCAGGCAGGGGACAGTGTAACCACGTGGCGGAGGTCCCATCCCGTCAGGCTCCCAGTTCCTCCTCTGTCCAACCTTGTACAGTGGGGGAGCCGTCACCAAGTCCAGGAGGCTGCAATCAGCGGCTTCCACACCATTCGGCCGAAGTGCAGAGGAGGAAGAGGACGGAGTGGAGGCAGGGAAGGAAGCAGATGGCGCTCAGTGTCCCCAAGTTCAAACAGGGTTGTTCTGATTCTGCCTCTTTCACAGACTGGACATCTGTGTCCAGGTTTTCGGTGAGCAAAGCCTTCTACCAGTTTGCAAACCCTGACAGCCCCAGGTCAGGCCCTCTGGGTTTGGTTTCCTTGGGCCATGACCTGTCCTGCTCTGCCTCGGGAGCATGTTTCTTGGTCTTGGTGTGAGGAAGACCCGGGCTTTTCCTGCGTGCCTGATGTGTTTGTATCCTCACGTTTTGGAGCCTGCAGCCACATATTTTCCCCCTGATTTTGACCCCCTGGGAGTTCGGAGCCGAGTGGGTCTGTCTCCAGCAGTGAGGGCCTGTGGGCTCTTGCCTGGGGCACGTGCCCTGTGTTGGACTCGCTTCCTTGCTGGCCCACAGCCTTCCCATCCTTATGCCCTCCGGGATTCGCCGTGCCTGGCTCTGGGTGCAGGGCCTCCCAACACAGCCTGAGCTCTGCCTGTGGGACTCCCAGGGTCGTGACGAGGTCAGGCACCAGCAACCTTTCCTGACCGTTAGATGTGAATTTGCCAGTGGGCCTGAAATGTGGGGAAGGCAGTGGGAGATGCCACCGGCCGGGGTTTGCTTCTTAGAGCAGGAGACCTGCTGAGAAGATGCTTCTGGCCAAGCCGGGAGGGTGAGGGAGCCGCTGGACAGGAAAGGAGGAGCACAGCGTGTGCGGGGCCGTGGAGGGGTGCGGAGCGGGGCTCCGAGTCCAGAGCGACGCTGGGCAGGAAGGGGAGCGGGCTTCACTGTAAGGCAGTGTGGGGCGAAGCAAAGGCTCCAGGCAGGGCGGACACGTCCGCATCTCCAGGCAGGAAGCAGCGCTCTGACTGGCGTGGTTAGGGGGACGAGAACAAGGATGCAGACAGGTTCCTCCCGGGAAAGGTAGCGCACCAGGTGGAGGTGGGGAGATAGAGGGACGCAGCCACATCCGAGGCATGAGATGCTGGCGGACGTGGAGCTGACCGGGGTAGGGCAGGAGGCGTAAAGGAGCCCGAGGAAGTGCCCTTCTTTATGTTGAGCTTGAAGTCACTCCGTAAGAACAAACGGGCCTCACTCGCTGCTCAGACTTCGGGAGACGGAGAAAGCCAGCTTCAGCGGGGCCTGCCTGGAGGAGGGAGCATCGCTCGCAGCTTGTGCAGCCCCAGCCCGCTGCTCTGACCACGGAGCTGCACACACCTCCCGCGTGAGCTCACTTGCCTGTGCTGCCTCCGGCTCTCACCTGCCTCTTCCAGCAAGCTGCGCCCTGTGGGGGAACAGAGTCCCCCTCACCTTGTCCTTTGGTTATTTGTCCCACTCTTCTCTTTCAGAGGCCCCCTGCCAAGGCGACAAGTCGATGTTCTGTAGGATGGAAGTCTTGACTCGTTATTGCTCCATTCCAAGCTACAACAAGCTCTGCTGCAAGTCCTGCAAGCTGCGAAACGCCACCGCCACCGACGAGGAGGACGAGGTGGAGCCCCCGCCCGGGAAGCACAACGACATCGATGTGTTGGTGCCCACGCTGCCGGGGCCCACGCTGGCCGCAGAGGAGCAGCCCTCCCCCAGGGCCCTGCCCGAGGCCCCTCTCAACGCTACGGAGGACCGCCCGGAAGCCAACGCCGTGGATGCGCCCTATGGAGTCCAGGCCCTGGATGACGAGGGCCAGCCGCCCAACTTAATCCCCCGACGACCGAGCCCGTACGAAAAGACCAGGAACCAAAGGATCCAGGCGCTCATCGAGGCCATGCGGAAGAAGGAGGCACTCGGGAAGTTGTAATAAAGTGGAAAGATAGCATCGCTAGCATTTTTTTTCTTGCTTCTAAAGATATTTCATGGGATAGCAAATTCTGTGTCAAGAGGATGAAGCCAAAATTCCTGATTCCAAAAGTTTTGGGGCAACAGAGGGGAATGATGCAAATAGATACATACATAATGTATGCGCGTGCGCCGGCCCAGGAGCGCCTCGGCCCCGTGGGGTGCGGGTGGGGTGGGCAGAAAGGCAGGGGTTCTGCAGCCTCTGTTGGTGAGGGCGGCTGGAGGGTGGCGCCACGGGGAAGCGGTCCGAGGGGCTGAGCCGGCTGGGGAGCGGCCGCTCCTTGCAGACGATGTAGGCCGTGCCCTGCTAATGCCTAGACCAAGGCCCCAGCCCTGGGGGTGTCAAGGGACGGGCTTCATTTAGTACGCGATCGCGATCGACTCCAGGATGCGTCCAGTGAAACGGAGGCCGTGAACACGCACGCCTTTGGGCCAGGCAGGGAGCCGGCGAGCACAGAGGCACGGGCACTGGGACAGCCTGAGGGCTGGCTTCTGCTCAGCGTCACTGGTCACTGCTGCTGTGAAGTCTGCGCATCTCATTGGCTCGGCCCTGGCCTTGCCACTGTCTACACTGTCCAGACTTCACGGGAAACTCCACCTTCAAGGTCTGCTCAGATACTTTCCGTTTCTAGATCCACGGGCTGCAGCCTCTGTCTCTATCTTGCTTGACACAGTTGTGAGCATGAGCGAGGGACTTCTGAAAAGTCACCTGACTGTTCGGCGCTCCCTGGTGTGGTCCTTGGTTGTCTCCTTGGTGAGGGGGCTGTGTGGCCGTCTCCACTTCTTCCCAGGAGGCCGGTGGGAGCCCGTGGCTGGGCCACGAGGGAGGCGGGAGGACACTGGTCTCTCCTCCTCGCTGACCCTGGCCAGCCTGGCCTCAGCTCTGGGCCCTCACAGGGAGCCTCCTGCCCACCCGTGCTCAGAGGTGAGCAAGGCTGTGCCTCCCAGGTGCTGCCACGCTGGGCTGTGGGCTCGGTTTGCCCCTGGGTACCAGCTCTGCTCAGGGCCTGGCTCCCCCTTCTCAGTCTGGCCCAGCCCCACCTGCATCCCTAAGACAGCTTGGACCCCAGTGGAGACCTGCGGATGGGGCCTCCAATGGGGAGGGGCAAAGGCCTGCTTCATCTCTGCTCTTTCAAAACACTGAAGAGCTTTGGTTCTTGGCAGAATGGTGCTTTGTGAGCACCATACAAGGTGAGGAAAACGGGAAGGAGGGGCCAGAGGTGGTGGCTGTAGCGGCTCATCTGTACGTTGTACTACACTGCTGCTTCGTAAACGTGCAGCCTCCCAAGACGAGGAGACCCAGGTGCGTTCGTTCCATGCCGGGCCTGCCTGCCTCATAACCCTGGAGCTTCTTGTGTCCAGGAAAGCTCTAGAGGCTTAGTATTCTCACCAACCATAGATGTCAGAGAACGCGGTCTTGCTGAACTCCCATCATATGGATGGGAATACTGAGGCTCAGGATGACCTCTAGTAGCTACCCTCTACTGTGTTTTGAGGTGCTCATAAGCATGTTGAGTCCAGGTATGGGTGTGCACATGTCTTTGAGGGCAGCCTAAGAAAAAGCGAAGAGGAAGGAACAGCTAGAGCAGTGTCTGAGATGATGCTTATCTTTCCACCTGGGTGACGGCCACTGCCTCCGGCCCAGCCAGCCTCCCGCTACTGCATGGCCACTCCCATGCTGTCCTGGCCTCTGTCTCCTGGAGAACCAAACTGGAGAATCTTTTTAATGTCTCTCGTGTGTGTCTGAGAGCATGTCTGTAGTCTTGCCTCTCCGTAGGTTGGGAACGGGTCCTGAGGCCCTCATGCGTGGAGCCCAGGACGTCGGTGTTCGTGATGGGCTGGAGAATGAAGTTTCTCTTGCCTGGCTCTATACTCGAATGCAGAGGAGATTCAAGGTGAGGGCCAGCGGGGTCCTGCTCACTCCCCCAGCCTAGGGGCTGCGGAATGGGAGTGCGCCATTGTCAGAGCCCACCGGTAGGATGTTGCCTGGACACCTGTCCTCTGCCCGGGAGATGGAGGGAGATGCCTCAGACAGCTGAAGTCCAGCCTGGCCACAGGCCCACCTGGCGTCCAGGCCGTGGGGCGTACCCAGAGTTCCCGGGGGCTGTGCGTCCCCGGGAGAGCAGCACTCACCGGGCTCTGCCCACGCGGAGAACTGGCTCGCACACCCTTCTGAGGCTCAGAGCCAGCAGCTGGGAGCCGGGAGGCAGCCACATACCTTCTGGCCGAGGTTTCTAACATGGCGTTGATGCCCAGACTGTCCGCATCACCCGGGAAACCTCCTGAGGTACCTGAGAGTCACTTCCCACTCCAGGGAGATGCATGCTAGATTTGGGGATCCAGCTCTCTGACACACTTCTTTTGGAAAACCCATGGGAGTTCATGTGGAAGCCTTCCGTTCCTATTTTAGGGTTTTTTCTGGTCTCTGTTGAGTATATCATGGTGCTCAGTAGCAATATCTTTGTCAGATGAAGCGTATTTACTCCTGTATGGCAGGCAGCCACCATACAGGCTCTCAAGGTGCTGAACTCAAATTACAAACTTCTCTCTCCCTGATAACCGCCACCCATACATTTTTGTTCTGTATAGTAAAATTTGAAACTCCACTTTTATAACTTATTAAAATTAAAAATGTCTGTGTTTTTGCAAACCATGACTGTGTTTGTTAGCTTTGCTAAGCTTGTCCCCGTCCCTAGCTAAACCTAGGCAGAAGGGTAGGATGCGTTACCTTCACAGGGCAACCCTGGGAGTTGGGGGACCCCAAGATCCTCTGAGGAGCACCGAGTGTGGCTGCTCGGCCAAGAGCCTGCGGGCAGTCAGGACCCCAAAGGACATGACCTCGCCAAGGGCCTCACGAGTGCTTCACTGCAACCTCTCTCTCCTGGGGTTGGGGTTTCCAGAAACACTGGGCACCAAGATAAATTTGAATTTCAGGGAAACAGCACTTTCATAGTATGATGATGGTACAGATTTATACTGAAAATTACTTGTTGTTTTTCTGGAATTGAAATTTAACTGAGAGCCCTATAGTTTTATTTGCTACATTTGGTCCCCCAGGGGATAATCAGTGTTGTAGTTTTAAGAAAAGCGCCTGCTCTTTGGCCCTGATGTGTATTCTCAGGTGTCGCGGAGGGAGCGGTATTGAGCAGTAGGGAGGATTTCTTCCATTTCTCTAAGAATTACACAGTGTTACACCTGTGTGTCAAGTTCGCTAATTTGTTAAATACCCCATATCTTAATAATGTTTTCGTATTCTTTTAATTTGATGGAAAGTTTTTGAAATAGTTCCCACTATGTGGATTTTACTGTTTCTTGTATTTCTCCGGAAGTTTTACCATTTTTGCCCTTTTACAAAAATAGGCTACTTTACAATTTGATGGCCACATTTAGGGGGACGTACAAAATTCTACTGTGAATTTTTTGATGACATCATCCTTTTATCTTTATAAACTGACCGATTTTATTTCCAGAAGTAACTTGTCTTCCATCTCCCCCCATGACGTTATTAAGGGCTGAATCAGCTTTCTTTTGGTTACGGGTTCCAAGACATAACTTCTACCTTACTTTTACATTTTCTATAGCCTATGTACTGGTATTCTGTAAACACACAATTTTTACTAAGTCTCACATATTTTAACCTATTAACTGGCCCATTTAGTTCACTGCATTTAATGTCACTGACACCAAATGGCCTCCTATCTCCTCCTGTCTCCTCTGGACCACTTACCCTAACTCCTGTGTTCCTTTCTTCTCTTCCTTGCCTTCCTTTGGGCTGGGTGCTTTTTTCTCATTCCACTTTAACCCTCTTATTTGAGCTACCTACTGCTTTTCTGTTATGCTAGTGAGTATTCAAGAAACTCACTGTGTACCTTTGTCTTACCAAAATCTGTTATTACCCTGAAATAGAACTTCTCTACAACAAGGCAAATTCTTTAAAACAATGCTCTCAACTAATTTATACTTCTTTGTGGACTAATGAAATGCAAATAATAGAGAAAACAAAAAAGCAGACATACAAAATACTCAATTTCAAAAATATTTTGGAGGAGTAATGGACATACAGTAAACCGCACATGTTCAGGTCTATAATTTGACCATTTTGAAATTATGTAGTAAGTGGGAAACATTCCCACTATCGAGAGAGAGAGAGAACACGTCCATCAGTTCCCTAAATTTCTTTTGGCCCCTTTGAAACCTTTCTCGCTTCCACTCCTATTCCCAGGCAACCACTGGCCTGCTTTGTATCACTGTGGGTCAATATTGTGTTTACAGATTTTATTCGTATTAGTGTGTGTTTGCATGTGTAATGATTACATTCATTGTAGGGAGCTGGTACATGTACATAACACATCTCAATACTTTTTTCATTCCCTTCCCCTCTTTTCCCTCCCACTTCCTCCAACTCCCCACCCCATTTGAAAAAGATCTCCTGGAATTCCTATTATCTACCTTTTGTTTTTCTCTTTATTTATATTTGGGGCTCCTCATATAAGAGAAACTGAGATATTTAAGCTTGTGTGTCTGATTTATTTCACTTAATATTATGGTCTCAAGATGCATCCATTTTCCTAGGACTACTTAAGTTTATCCTTATTTATGACAGAGTAGTACTCCATTGTATCTACACACCACATTTTCTTTATCCGTTCATCTGTTGATGGGCATATAGGCCATTTCCCAGATTTAGCTATTATGAATTGTGCTGCTAGAATTTTTGTTTTCTAGAATTTCATTTAAAATGGAATTATGCTGAGTGTAATGGTACATACCTGTCGGTGATCCTAGCATTCTGATAGGCTGAGGCAGGAGGATTGCAAGTTCAAGGCCAGCTGAGCAACTTAGTAATGGGGGGGGGGATAAAGAGGAATTAAATAGTATCTGTTCTATAGGACTGATTATTTTTAGATTCATATGTGTTATTGAGTATATCAATAGTTCATTCCCTTTATTATGAGTAGTAGTCCAAGGTATGGATATACTGTGATGTGTTTATCCATAAACCCTTAGGTTCTGAACCTTACAAATAAAGATCTATGAACATTTATGGTTTCCTTGGGCAAAGACCTGGAAGTAGAATGACAAGACCATGCTGGCAGTCACTACGTTTAACTTCTTAAGGAACTGCCAAATTGTTCTGTTGTGTCACTTGATCTTCCCACCCACAGTATACGTGAGGTCCATTTCCTGTGGTTATCACCAGTACTTAGTATGGTCAGTCCTTTCCATTTTATCTAGTTTTATAGACATGTAATGATATCTCAGAGTTTTAATTTATATTTCCTTACTAAAAACTGATGTTGGCCAGGGATTTAGCTCAGTGGTTCTGCTGCCTGCCTCACAAGTGCAAGGCCCTGAATTCGATCCCCAGTACAAAAAAATAAATAAATAAATAACTGACGTTGACCATCTTTCCATGTTCTTATTTATCATGTATCTCTTCTTTGGGAATGTTCTATCAAATCTTGGCCAAAGTTTTGTCCCATTATTTGCTTTCTTGTTTAGATTTTGTTTGTTGTGGTACTGGGAATTGAACTCAGGACCCTTTCATGGAGCTAAACCCCTATCTTTTGTTTGTTGTGGTACTGGGAATTGAACTCAGGACCCTTTCATGGAGCTAAACCCCTATCTTTTGTTTTTATTTTTTAAGTCAAGGTTCTTACTAATTTGCCCAGGGTTTGCTCAAACTTTCAGTCCTCCTGCCTCAGCCTCCCAGAGTGTGGGATTAGAGGTGTGTGCCAACACACCAGGCTCTTAGTTTTCAGAGTTCTTTGTGTATTATGAATACAGGTAATTTATCACACACATAGTTTACAAATATTTTCTACCAATTGTCTTTTCATTTTGTTAACAATATCTTTTGAAGAGCAATAGTTGTTAATTTTAATGGAGTTCTGTTTACCAGTCTGCTTTATGGTGCTTTTCATGCTGTATAGGAAATCTGCCTAACTTAAGGTAACACAATTTTTCTTCTGTTTTGTTCTAGAAGTTTCATATTTTTAGGTTTTACACTTAAGTTTGTGATATATTTTGAGTTAATTTTTTATATGAAGTAAAGGACATGTTTTTCTTTTTGCATCTGGATACCTAAATGTTGAAGGACCATTCTCTGGGAAATCTATCTTTTCTCCACTGTATTTCTTAAAGTCATGAAAACTTCCTTTTCTTACCCCTTTAAGAGTTTAATAGTTTTTGCTCTCTCATTTAGGTCTATGGTCTGTTTTTTTTAGTTTTTGTGTGTGGCATAACATTACTAACTATATTCACCTGTTTGATAGAAGTGTGTAGATACCCAGTTTTCATTTATTGGATCACTTGTTGAGAATAAAGCATTGTTTGTTGAAAAGACTACCTTTTCCAATAAAATTACCTTGCCATGTTTGTCAAAAATCAAATAATCACAAAGACTTTTCCCATCAATTCTTTCCCAGTGACCCGGGCCTCTCCTTACACTAGGTTTACTCTGTTTTGGTTATTCTAGGTTTTTGTCAGTTTTGCAATCAGGAAATGTTAGTCTTTTACTTTTGCTCTCTTTTTTCCTGTTTAGCTCTTCTGGGTCCTTTCCACGTCCATATAAAATTTTAAGTGAGCCTGTCATTCTGCAAAAGTGATTGCTGGAATTTGAAAGGAATCACATTCCATCTGTAGATCAACTGGGGAAGAAACATCTCAACAACTTTGTGTCTTCTCGTCCATGAACAAAAAATGAATCTCCATTTCTTTAATTTCTCTTAGCAACATTTTGTAGTTTTCAATATAGAAATCTTGCACATTTTTGTTAAATTTATTCCTAAGCATTTGATTCTTTTTTATGGTATTTTGAGTGGAATTATTTTCTAAACTTCATTTTTAGATCATTGCTGCTATATAAAAGTACAATTCCTTTTCATATTTTAATTTGGGGTCCTCAAACTTGTTTCTTGTATGGATTCTTTAGTTCCTGTCCAGTATCCTGTTGTCTGTGAATATAGAAAGTTTTACTTGTTCTTTCCCAGTCTGGATTTCCTTTTTAATTATGAGACTGGCAAGAACTTCCACACAATGGTGAATAGAGGTGGACACACTTGTCTTATTCCTCCTCGTAAGAAGAAAGTATGCAGTCTTTTACCATTAAGTATTTTAGCTGTGGGCTTTTTTCTTTTTTTGGCAGTTGATACTTGGGATTGTATCCAGGGCATTGAGCTACATCCTCAGTCATTTTTTAAATTTTTATTTTGAGACAGGGTCTTGCTAAGTCGCTAAGTCACCCAGGCTGGGCTTGAATTTGCAGTCCTCCTGCCTCAGCCTCCCAGAGTGCTAGGATTACAGACATGCACCACTACACCCACAAAGTTGTGGGCTTTCTATAGTCATACATTATTTCATTGGGAAATTACCTTCTGTACCCAGTTTATTGAGTTTTTTTCTTTTTAATCACGAGTAGTTATTGGATTTTGTTAAGTAATTTTTCTGTACCTATTGAGATGGTCATGTAGCTTCTGTTCTTTATCTTATTACTACAAGTATTGTCTATTATATTAATTTTTAGATGTTAAGTCAACTGTGAATTCTAAAGATCATCTCACTGGGTCATTTTCTTTGCTTCTAGATTTGTTTTGCTAATATTTTGTTAAGGACATTTGGCCTTAACATGATATCTTTGGCTTTGGTATCAGGGTAATATTGGCTCACAGAATTGAACTGTGAAGTTTTCTGTCCTGCTTACTGGAAGAGTTTGTGAAGAATTGTTATTATTTCTTTTTACAATGTTTCACAGAATTCATTGGTGAAAACATCTGGCTTTTGTGTGTGTGTGTGGCCAGATTTTAAATCATGAAGTCAATTTTAAAAAAGTAATTATGGGTCTGTTAAGATTTTCTATTTCTTCTATATCACTGAGTTTGTCTTCCTCAGAAATTTTCCATTTTATTAAGTTATCTAATTTGCTGGCATATCATTATCCATAATATTCCCTTGTAAACCTTTTAGTTGCGGCAAGGTCAGAAGTAAACTCCCTTTTCAATCCTTATTTCTACAGTTTGCAATTTCCTCTTCTTCTCTTAGTCTAGCTAAAGGTTTTTCAAATTTGAGGATCTTTGCAAAGAACCAACTTCTGGTTTTACTGACTTCTCTCTCTCTCGTTTTTCTATTTTCTAGGGCATTGATTTTCATTGTAATCTTTATTACTGCCATTCTTCTTGCTTTGCGTTAGTTTACTTTTCTTACAGTTTCTTAACATGAAGCTTAGGTTATAGACTTGAGAATCTTATTTTCAAATATAGTCATTTGCAGCCATAACTTCTTCCTTATAAATACTTCTTTAGTTACATTCCATAAATTTTGATATGCTGTGTTTTCATTTGCATTCAATTTATTTGGTGTTTTGGTTGTTCAGACAGGGCCTTGAACTTACTATGTAGCCCAGGCTGGCCTCAAACTCACAATGATCCTCCTGTCTCAGCCTCCTAAGTGCTGGGATTACAGCCATATGACCACCAGTCAGGTGGCAGCTTTAACACTGCTGGAATATCCTAGTGAATCACATTGGGTGCATGCGTCACTTCTCACATTACCGAAGGCGACAGTGTTGCTCAACAGCGTGCCATTACATAACAGGATATTTCTTCCTTCACTTTTCAATAATATTTACCTCACTCTTCTATAATTCCTTATCCATGGCCTTGTCAAGACCATGAGGGTTCTATAATTTCTTCCAAGTACTTTAGTTTTTTTATTAGCATATTTTACCATGCTCTATAATCACTGCCACATACCAAAATCACTCCCATATTTTAGGTCTCATGGCAGTAGTTCACTCCAAGTACCAAATTCTGTATTAGTATCCATTGCTGCATAACAAATTACCCCAAAACTTAGGATGCTAATAATAGTGTCTGGGCATTAGGTAACTCGCAGTGAGTCCTTTAGCTGTTTCTGGCTCAGTGTCTCACACTGGTAGCAGGCCAGCTGTTGGCATTGGCTGCAGTCTTGTTTAAAAGTGGGTCCTCTCTGAACCTTCAAGCTCACTTGGCTGACTGCTGAAGGATCATACTTCCTTGCTTGCTGTTCGCTGTGAGCTTCAGTAACTCACCACATGGGGTTCTCCATAGGCTGTTTTGAATGTCGTCATGATGCAGCAGCTGGCTTCCCAAAGGCCACGTAGTTTGAGACAGCACAAACCCAACACAGGATTCAGTCTTTTTGTAACCAGGTCTTTTTAAGTCTCATACGTTTGTCTCCACCGTTTTCTATTCATTAGAAGTGAGTTGTTGGGCTGGGGATTTAAACTCAGTGGTTTTGCTGCCTGCTGCGCAAGCCCAAGGATCCGAGTTCAATCCCCGGTACCAAAAAAGAAAGAGGGGGGGGGGAGTTGTTAAGTCCAGCCCACACTCAGTGGCAGGGTATTACACTGACCTCCAAGACAAAACTTAAATCTACCAGTCTATTTCTGGACTCGCTTTTGGTTCCAATGATCTACATGTTTATCCCCTCACCAATATCAGATTTTATTAGTGTAGCTTTGTAATGAGACCTAAAAGTTGGGTAGTTTGATTCAACTTTATTCTACTTTTTCAAAATAGTTTTGGCTTTTTTTTTTTTTTGCCTTCCACACAAATTTTGGAACTAGATCATTTGTACCAAAAAAAAAAAATGCAGGGCTGGGAATGTAGCTCAGGAGTACAAGTGCTCAGCAGTAGCACAAGGCCCTGAGTTCAGTTCCCAGTACCCCCAAAAAAGCTATTGAATTCTTTATTGAAATTGTATTACATCTGTAGATTAAATTGATAAGAACTGACAATGTAATTTCTGTTTCTTCTTTGATGTCATCATGGTTGGCTGGCTCCAAGCAGAAACAGCGTGGTGGAAAGACCTGCCATGAAGAAAGCTACTTAGATCCTGGGAGCCAGGAAGCAGAGAGAAGGGAGGACTGGGGAGGGAGATGGGCCCTCCTAGGCCAAGGCCCAGTGACCCGCCTCCTCCCACCCGGCCCCGCCTCCTCCCACCCGGCCCCGCCTCCTAACAGCAAGTTCCTAATTGAACCCCATGACCCATCCGGTCACCTTCCAAAAGCCCCAACTCTGAACATGTGAGGCTTTTGGGGGACGTTCCAGATCTAAACCCTAAACAGACTTTTTGTCTTGTGACCTAGCTAAACTCGGTAGCTTGTTTTCACGGGCGGGGCTTTTTGTTGGTTTCTTGGAATTTTCGGAGTGGATAATCGTGTCATCTGTCAAGAGAGACCATTTTGTTTCTTTCTAATTCAAACACTTTTTCTTGCCTGACTGCATCACCAAGGACTTCCAGCACAATGCCTGACAGGAGTGTTGAGTGGCTATTTGTGACTTGTTCCTTACTTTAACAGCATCTGGTTGATAAGGGAATTTTCAAACATTAAATGAGTTGTGAAGTTTTGGTAGATGACCTTCATTGAATTAAGCTGTCTTGTTTTTCTGTCTTCTGAGTTTTTGTCAAGTGTTTAGTCAAATGCTTTTCCTTGCATCGATATCACGTACTCATTTTTTCCTTGTTATGTATCAAATTATCTTCACGTTTACTCTCATCATACCTGAGTCCTTTTACTAATTTTTGATGTTTTATTTTTCGTTCTAACATATTTCACTTGGTTCCTTTCTTATATTCACTTTCCTGCTGAGAGCCTGACAGTCTCATCCGTTTCTTAGTCATGCTTTTTGAAGCACTTCCGTAGATATTTAACATCTTGGTGTGCAGCTGGATAGGAGGGGTAACACCCATCTAATGTTCTGTAGCAGAGTAAGATAACTATGATTGGCAACAAGTGATTATAATCTCACAATGACTAGAGAGGATTTTGAATGTCCTGAAAATAAGTGTTTCTGAGGTAACAGACATACCAATAACTTGACCATTGTACACTGTATAAAAGATGGAACTGCACCCCTCTGTCAATGAAAAATGTAAAAACACATGAAAACAATGTTGTTTCATAATTCCAGGAGGTATCATCTTGGAGTCTGTGTTGTCTTTGCCCAAACCAACATTTGAAATTTTCACGGTTTATGTATTTTATCTAATTCTGCAGTGCATCCTGAACATTCAGCATATTATGAGACTATTAGTATCTAATTCTTCTGGAAAATGTTGAGCTTTTTCTCCTCAGCAGGCAACTTACCTGGCTAGTTTAGTCAGAGCTCCAGTGCACCTCTTCTGAGTAGTTCTGTCACTGGCCACCATTCACTGAGACAGGGTCACACCTGTGTACAAACCTGGGGTGAGCCCAGGACTGCATGGAGAAGTTCATGAGGTCGCTTTCTTGGCCTTTTCTCTTTGACACCGATACTCTCAGCTCCCAAGTCTTCATCTTGCTGACCCTCTGATCAGGAACAGCAGGCTTTATGTTTTTCTTTGGTACACATTTTATAGATGCACCCACCTGCAGGTCCAAGCAGCAGGAAGACAGTGAAAGAGGTAAAGTAATAGGGATTCTTTCATTTTTCAACCCACAGTTCCTCTGACCAGGGATACGGCTCCCCTCTCAAAGGCAGAGGTGCTTGGTCAACCACCTCTGTCCTCCTCACAGGGATCCTCAGAAGTGCCAGGCAGTATCAAGTCTGCTCGCAGTCAGGAATTCTCAGGCGCCCAGACAACTTTCCCAAGCAGTAGCTATTTTCAGTGGACGGGAGAAGGTGGAGTGTACTCATCTGATTTAAAGTGGAGCCAGTACCTGGAGGAGCTCTCAAACTGGAGCCCTCTTGAGTAGAGAGAGAATTCTGACCGAAACCTTCATATTCATCACTTAATGCAGTCACTTTTTGCCTCAATTTTTATTAAAAGTTTAAACATACAGACAAGTTTAAAGGATGACGAATGAATATTTCTATATCTACCACAAAGGTCCATCAACTAGAGTAGTATTTTACATATTTGAAAATTCTTAGCAGATATGACCTTTCATACTTAAAAACTTCTGCATGCATCTATTAATAAGGACATTATCCTATATCTCTAATACCATTTCTAAGAAAATTAAACACACCATATTATCTAATACCCTATCTTAATATTTTCCCAAATATTTCTGATAGCTGTTTGTTTTTTTCTGAATCAGAAGCTAGTGAAAGATCACTCCTGGTATTTGGTTATCTCAAGTGTCTTATCTAGAAGAGTCCTCTTATTTAATATATTGGCTTTCTGAAAAGCCTAGGTCAGTTGTCTTATACACTGTCTTAAACTGTCTACTTAATTCTACTTTCTTGCTATGTAACTCAACTTATTCCTCTATTCCTTATAAACAGGAAGATAATTTTACATAGATTTAATTAGATATTCATGAAACATGTGGGCAATATATATGCTTGTGTATGCTTCATTTTGCATCTCATGGGAAGCTACATGCTTTCATATAAGTAGTGAAACAATTAAATGGATCTCATTATAAAAACAAATCTTTTGCCATCACTATCTCTGATCTTTTAACATCATGTAAACAACGTTAATTTTTTTTTACCTTACAAGTTTTACCATCGTTTTCTTCTAGATTTAATTAAGGTTGTGAAATGATTTTTCAAAATCATCTGTATTTGAAAGATAGCATTCTTCAAATTACCTCATACAGAGCTTTGTTGTCTGTTTTCATCACTATGAGCTTTTTTTTTCCCTTCTAGGTGTATTACAACCAATTATGGTGATTAATTTTTCTTTAAATTGTCCAAATTTGTCCAATGGGAACATATACACACGTGTGTATATACGCAGTCATGTGCTCCTGTCCTTCTGACATTAACCCATTAATGCTCACATTCTATCTTGCTTTTTTTTCCCAAGCATGGAAAAAATGCTTCCCCTACTCCAAACAAGGAATCAATCATTTCTTCAAAGAGCCAAGGTTCCTTTTTAGTGGGGAATGGCATTTAGAAAGCAAAATTTGGGTCCTAAGCAGGCTCACTGCCATTGAGTATAATGCTAAGTATTGAGATCTATTTAAAAGCCTCATTTTAGCCGGGGATTTAGCTCAGTGGTTTTGCCATCTGCTGCGCAAGTGCAAGGACCCGAGTTCGATCCCCAGTACCAAAAAAAAAGAAAAAAGAAAAAGGCTTATGGAGACATAAGCGCCTCATTTTCTGCCGGGCATGGTGGCACATCCCTGTAAATCCAGCCCTCTGAGGCTGAGATGGGAGGATCGCAAGTCCAAGCCCAGCCTGGACAGCTCAGGGATGTTGTGAGACCCTCTATCAAAATAAAAAGGGCTGGAGATTCAGTTCAGTGCAAAAGCCCTGGGTTTGATCCCCAATACCCCCCCCCCCCAAACACACAAAAGGGAAGAAAAAGAGCTTCATTTTTCCTTCTAAATGTACTTAAATATATAAAATGATATAGTAATGCCTCGGTTCACAAATACTTCTGTTTACAAACAATTTGGTTCTCAATCAAAAGTGTTTGACAAAATTTTGCTTCTGTTCATAAACTTCACTTCAGGTGGCAAACACAAAGGCAGCTATCTTGCCAAAAATCATAAAGCAAATTAAGTTCATGAACCGAGGTACCACTGTATTCTGATGAGCTAAAACAAATCATTTTATGCTGAATGTTTGAATTTAATTCTACAACTTTTCTCAGCCAGAAGGGTCTAGCTAATTGTATTAGATCAGTATTCTAAATGATACCATGAAAGTCAAATACAGAATTGAAGGAAATAAACATGTGTGGGGAGATAAATGTTAAAGTGATAAATAGAAGGCTTAACAATAAAAGAGCCACATATAACAATTCCTAAAAGATAGATAATTTAAAAAGGTAGCCCTGGCCAGGGACGTAGCTCAGTGGCACAGTGCCTGCCTGGCAAGCGCGAGGTCCTGAGTTCAATCCCCAGTACCAAAAAAACGGCAGCCCTATAAATGGGAAACACCTCAAAGCAACTACACCATCTGGCCTTAGCTGGGTTTAAGTGTTTGGTTGTTATAAACACAGGTACAGTCAAGAGACTCATAAGAAAAAGGAGTATGACTGTAAATTAAGATTACAATGCCAGGAACCCTCAAAGGTGAAAAGACAACTGGTTAAACTACTCCAATTGTATCTAACCAGGTTACAAAACAAATAGTACTCTTGGGACTTGAGGATGGAAATAAACCTGTAACTTTCACAGTTACAGAGGTGAAGACTTAATTGTGCCACCAAACTCAACTTCACTAATAAAATGAAAGGCTATAATTCAACTAAAAACTCTCTAGGCTTTAATGAGCTACCAGGTGTATACGTATCCCATTCTGTCAAATATTTACCTTTTGCAACAGACGACAAAAGTCTTTGGATGACAGTCTTTCCACCTGTTTCACTTTACCTTCTCTAATACTGTAAGACACTATTCAGCTATACAGAACTTCATCAAATTAAGAATTTAGGAAAGGAAGTGGCTCCCCTTGGGCAAAATTTTAAAAATTATAAATTACTATAACATTTTTAAATCAAGGAGTTGTAAAAATTTTGCACAGCTCTGTGCACATATATGCATACACAGAGACACAAACACGCACGTATGTGTGCAGTCATGTCCCATGTAACAATGTTTTGGTCAGTAATGGAACTGAAAAATCCCCATTATCTAGTGACATCACAGCCATCGTGACACAGCTGTCACGATGTCTCAGCACAGGGCACCACTCGTGTGGTAATGCTCGTAGTCAGACCTACCATGCTGACAGTCAGGTAAAAGCACAGCGCACCATACTTGAGAATGGTGATAAACAACTATGTTACTGGTATATGCATTTACTAGGCTATGGTTTTATGATTACTGCAGAGCATATGCCTTCTACATACTAAAAAAAAGCTTACTACAAAACACTATGCTGCGTTTCACTGGCAGCCCCACATCTTGTGTTTGCCACACACATCTCTTGGGGGCATCAAGAGGCCACATGCAGCGATGACCTGGACCATCCAAGTGCACGCATGTTTGTACAATAGTCAGAGCACCTAATGACGCCTTAACACACATCCCTACCACTGACACATGACTGTACATGTATACACATTTATCTTGCTTAAGGGGCAGCTTATCAAAGAGCTTTATATTTCCACGTGAAGGGTTAAATTTAAAGAACTCCTCTATCTATGAAAAGGAGAGCTTCCTAAGTCAGCCTGCCAATTTAGAAAATGAGGCCCCACATTTATTCACATTAATAATTCAACGACTACTTGTAAAAGAAAATTCACATATTGAAACTTGCACTTAAGAGATTAGTCTGAGGTAAAATACATATTATTTATGCTTTTCTACAAAGTGAGGCCTTTCAAAATTTTTCTATTAATTTTAAAACTGTTTTTAGAACCCTTAAGATTTAACAGTGCTTATAAAATCTGACTAGTGTTCGTATTTTCACTGATAAACTGCCCTTGTCTTAATATTAACTAGCTTTTTTCCTGTAGAAGTAAAAAGGACTGACTCTTTTAGGAATTTGTGCTGTATTTGTTATTGTCCTGATCACTGCCTAATGAGAAGCCTTGGGTTATGAGAGATAAAGTAAAGGTCACAGGCTTATCTCCTCTCAGAAATTCCTGATACTGAGTAGAGGAGCAGCCACAGATGAAAGGTCCCCGTATCCCTTCCATTTGTAGAGTCTCTCTTTACTGTGGACTTTTTTGTGTCTACAAAGGTTTGATCTGTAACTGTAGGCTTTGCCACACTCCATACACTTATAGAGTTTCTCTCCAGTATGGATTCTCTCATGCTCAGTTAGGAATGAATACTGGCTGAAGGCCTTTCCACACTGGTTACACTGATAGGGTTTCTCTCCAGTGTGGATTCTCTGATGCCTATAAAGGTTGGATTTGCAGCCAAAGGCTTTGCCACATTCTTGACACGTGTAAAGCTTTTCCCCAGTATGGATTTTCCGATGCTCATTAAAGGACGAATACTGGTTGAAGGTCTTCCCGCATTCATTACACTGGTGAGGTTTCTGTCCAGCATGGATTCGCTGATGTTCAATAAAGGTGGAGATGCGCGTGAAGGTTCTCCCACATTCTAAACACTGGCACAGCTGTTCTCCAGTGTGGAGTCTCTGGTGTTCCACAAGGGATGGAAACTGACTGTAACCTTTCCCACACTCACTACATTTATACGGTTTCTCGCCTGTGTGGATTCTTTGATGCCTATGAAGCTTTGCTCTACAGTTGAAGGCCTTCTCACATTCAACACATTTATAGAACTTCTCTCCAGTGTGAATCCTCTGGTGCACAGTGAGCGTGGAGCACTGGCTAAAGGCTTTCCCACACTCCCTGCAGCGGTAGGGCTTCTCTCCCGTGTGCACTCTCAGGTGCTTGATGAGGGTAGAACTGCTGCTGAATGCTTTTGGACACTCATTACACTTGTATGGCTTCTCCCCAGTGTGGATTCTCTGATGTGCGAGAAGGGATGACCGGTGGCTGAAGGTCTTCCCACACTCATTACACTTGTAGGGTTTTTCACCAGTATGGATTCTCTGGTGCTCCAGAAGATGAAGACTCTGGCTGAAGCTCTTCCCACACTCATGACAGACATAAGGTTTTCCTCTTGGGTAAATCTGGAAGCATCTCATTAGATCAAAATTCTGTGTAAAATCTTTCCCAAAGGTAAAATACATATTGGGTACCATCTCTATGGGAACACTCTGTTGTGAAACAAGAATTGTGTTTATAAATGAGTTCTTCCCCAGTTGCAGACTTGTAGGGTTTCCATTCTCACTGATAGTTTTCTTGGATGAGGCTGCCATTTGCCTAAGGGGTTTCTGTTGTTGCT
This sequence comes from Heterocephalus glaber, assembly GCF_000247695.1. Next base: position 42,053,316 of record NW_004624733.1, on the reverse strand, counting down.
CCTGTACTATCTTGCCCTCAGAATTCACAGATTCTTCAAAGTCAATGTCCCAAGGACCATATGTAGAGGTCCTTATTATTCCATGAGATGTTTCTTTAACAAAAATGTCCTGTCTGACAGTCACTGCTTCTATGTCAGGCCAAGTCTTGAAATCTGAAATGAACCAGAAGAATTAATGCCTCCTAGAAGAGACAAATTCATCAGTGAGACAATAAAATTGGCAACAATGTATATAAAAGAGGTTTGATAGCATCTGATCTCAAAAGTGGGACTTGAATCTGGAGAAAAACAAGATGGGATATTGGAAAGAGAAGGAAGTAAGTGAAGGAGTGTTGTGGCAGAATATGTTGGGCAGTGAAGAGGCTGTACCTCCTGAGTAAAGTTAGACTCAGAGCCTGGGGATTTAGCTCAGTGGTTTCGAGCGCCTGCTGCGCAAGTGCAAGGACCTGAGTTTGATCCCTGGTACCAAAAAAAAAAAGTTAGACTCAGGACAAGCCATTCAGAAGGTATGAGGACACAGGACAACGTCACGTGATAAGCTCAAGTTGAATAGTATGAGGTTCTTTATCATTATTTCTTACTCTGTGTACACTAGGCAATATAGTAGGTAACTTGTCTTTCTTCCTATTTCAACTCTGATTATATTTTTCCCATCTTCCCTCTGAAACTCCATATGTAATAATTTTTAAATATTTGGATTGTTTTTCTTATATTTTGTGATTTCATATGTGATTATAACTTCATATCACAGTCTGTGAAAGGGGGAACAGTCTGTTAAAAGGAGGACATTCAGGTTTTTAAATTTACAACAGTCCTGAGGCATGACTAAGGAGATAATATCTGATCTAAGTTCAAGATTCCAATTATAAAGAAGATAAAAAATATCAGGCGCACCTATGGTGATAAAAACAGCATAGTACTGGCGAAAGAACAGACCTGAGGATCAGTGGAACAGACTAGAGGATGCAGAAACAACTCCAGACATATTCAGCCACCTTATCTTTGACAGAGGACCCAGACACCTTCACTGGAAGAAGCTGGAAAAACTGGCTTTCCACATGCCAAAGACTAAAACTAGACCCGTATCTTTCACCACACACTAACCTAAAATCAAAATGGATCAAAGATCTAAATATTAAAACAGAAACACTAAATCTGCTGGAAGAGAGAACAGGTAGAACGCTTGAGGACAGAGGAGTAGGCAAAGGCTTCATGAACAAAACTCAGACCGCACAGGAAATATCTTATTAAAAAGCTTTTGAGGGCCAGGGATTTAGCTCTATGGTTCTGCTGCCTGCCTTGCAAGCACAAGGTCCCAAGTTCAATCCCCAGTACCAAAAAGAAAAAGAAAAAGCTTTTACACAGCAAAAGAAACCACAAACAGAATGAAAACCCACAGAGTGGAAAAGTATTTTTCCCAGCTATTCCAATAAAGGACTATTATCTAGAACATATACACTCAAAAAATATATTTCAATATTGAAATCAATGAGTTCAAATATATGAACTCAAAAAAATCAAATTTAAAGACCCAATACAAAAATGGGCATCTGAAATAAAAAGATACTTCTCAGATGAAGAATTAGAAACAGCAAATAAATATATGCAAAAGTGTTCAACATCACTGGTCATTTGTGAAATACAAATTTAAAACAACACTGAGATTCCACCTTACTCCAGGAAGAATGGCTCCTATCAAGAAATCAACCAATAAAAGGGCCGGGAATTTAGCTCAGTGGCACCTTGCCTGCCTCGAAAGCTCAAGGTCCTGAGTTCAATCCCTGGTACCAAAAAAAAGGTAAACAAACAGAAATCAACCAATAACAAATGCTGGAGGGGCTGTGGGGAAAGAGGAACCCTGCTCCACTGCTGGTGGGAGTGCAGACTGGTGCAACCACTGTGGAAATCAGTGTGGAGATACCTCAAAGAACTAGGACTACAGTTCCCGTTTGACCCAGCTATTCCCCTGCTGGGGATCTTCCCAAAAGAATTAACAGCATCATACCACAGCAATATATGCACACTCATGTTTATAGCGGCACAGTGTGTAATAGCTAAATCCTGGAAACAGCCCAAGTGCCCATCAACAGACAAGTGGATAAAGAAGATGTGGTTTTTTTTATACAATGAAGTACTAACTCTGCCATAAAGAAAGACGAGCTTCAGACATTTATACCTAAATGGATGGACCTGGAGACCATACTCTTAAGTGAAATGAATCGGACACACATGTTTAAATACCACATTGTTTCTCTAGTGTGAGAAACTGAAAGTGGAAATAACAACTGAAATGTATAATGGATGCTGGGAAATGGGAAGAAAGGGTTCAAATGGGAAGGGGAACAAGGGAGGGGGAGGGAGAAAGGAAGGAAGAAAAAAAGTGAAAATGGAAACAAAGCTTCTGTACGTGGTGGGGGGATAGAATAAAATTTATTTTGAAAAAAATCAAGGAGGCCCAGGGGTTTAGCTCAGTGACACTGTGCCTGCCTCCCAAGCACAAGGTCCTGAGTTCGATCCCCTGTACCAAAAACTGAAAAAATCAGGCATCTGCAACAATCCATCCCTTGGAGGAAGAATGTTTTCATACTATCCTGCCATCACTTCTCCCCATTCCATTAGGTCAGGAGGAGAAACACAGACATACTCATACCCTTTAATAATCTACAACCAGAAGACTAGACTGTCTCTGTAGAAAATTTTTTTGAACGATGGAAACTGAACCAAGAGCTTCACACATCCTAGGTAAGTGCTCTACCACTGAGTGACACCCCCCTCCTTTGTAGAACTCTTCTGAGAACAATGAAAATCTGTAAGATACACGGATTCAGTTTATCTTGAAGTTCTAGAATATGTCCAAGTCCCGAGCAGAGCTCTAACCCTAGACGGAAAGGTTTATCTTGAGCTGAGTCTAAGGCACATTGGTTAAACCTTTCTTTACTCAATCCATAATTGAAAGTAGGGTACCAGGTCATTGTCATTTGGTCTTTGTAAGTGTTTCAGTAAACCATGCAGCTTAAAATACAACCAGCCCCGAGCATCTCAGCAGCTCCTGCCTGCTCCTGCCTGCTCCTGCCCTGCGCATCACAGGCTCCCCGTGCTCACTCCTGGTGTTGCATTCATTCACCTGGACAGACGTCTGGAGGCATTTCTCTTTCTTCTGTGCAGGGGTCTTCTCCTCGCTGCAACTGGCAAATCACCTTAGGTGCTGCAACCGGAATCCCTGCTCACGAAGAAGGAAACCGGGTCTAAATAAACAGCACGGAGAGCAGCCCCACACAGAACTCATACTCCACTTGGCTGAACCTCCAAGGCAGAGGGGGCGGCCTAGGGAGGTGGGGTGGGCAGCACAGACACTCGGAGGGAGGGGCACGGGGGTTTCGGGGGGAGATGGAGGGGCAGGGATTAGCTCAGGAATAGCACAGGCCCCGGCAATGAACACCTCTAAGTCAGGGTGGCTCCACTACATTTTTCAACATCTGAATGTCCTTTGTGATTTCAGAATCTAACCTGGGATCAAAACATTGGTCTGCTTCATGGAGGACAATTAACTGGGGGTGGGGTGTGAGGAAGGGCAGAAGAAGAAAAGGTTAACACGAAGAACACAGCAACAAAAATGTGCACTTTTAACTTTGCAGAGATTTGGCTTTTCCAGATACACAACAGGGCAGAAACCTCCAGGCTCTAAACCCAGAGAGGGCACTCTCAGGCGTTCTTCTAGCAAGTTCTTCCTCCAGGCAGCTCCTTACCCGCAGAGACCAGGTTGCTGTAGTTCTCCAGCATGACCTCCCGGTACAGGCTTCTCTGACCCGGGTCCAGCTGCAGCCACTCGTCCTGGCTGAAGAGCACTGCCACATCCCTGAAGGTCACTGACCTCTGAAACAGCAAAGCCATTCCTGCTCAACCAAGAGCACCCCCAAAGTGGAAACTCGGTAAGAAGGGGCACCAGGGTGCTCAGCAGGCAGTTCTGAGAATGTCTCAAGATTATTTCACATCAGCTACTTAAGTAACTTTTTCGAAGTACCTGTTAATAATTAAGTATTTAGTGAATATTCACTGGGAGCAAAGATACATGCCATACATTGTGGGGATAGGGAAAAATTGGCAAGGTCCTTACCAACAGGGAATTAAAATTCCAGCCTTCTTTTTTTTTTTTTGGTACTGGGATCGATCTCAGGACCTTGTGCTTTCGAGGCGGCACCACAGAGCTAAATCCCTGGCCCAGCCTTTGATCTTTTAAAGAGACTATGTCTTCCTTCCACCCAAAATCAGGTCCTCCCCAAGAGGGTTCAATTCTGTGCTAGTAGGAAGGGACAGAGTCAAGTTTTTGTGGCCGAGAACTGCAGCCACCCTTCTAAAGCCCTAAAACAGCCGATTCATCAGGGCCCATCTGAGGAGGACTATCTGCCACCGCCTTCGGTCCCCGAGCACCATCTGCACCTCCATTACCTGCTCCTGTTCTGCCAGAGCCCACCGCCCTCTAATTCACTGCCGCCCCAGACCCTCTCGGATCCCCATCTCCAAGTTGCCACCTGTCAGGCCAGCAGCCTCGCCTCCACCCACTCCAAAGTCTCCCCTACGCTGACAACAGCTCCGGGTCCTGCCAACTCTCTCCTGAACCTACTGCTTCCAGCCGAGGCCCCCACTCCCCCACCGTCCTGTATAGCAATGAGATCACTTCTCCAGAGACACCCCTGGCCAGACATCTCAGATCTGCTCAGCCCCCTGCTGCCCATCTACCAATCCATGAGGTCTGACTTCCACCCACCACCCTAGAAGATGGCTCTGAACAACCCAGACCGGTCACCCTTTATTACCAACCTCTTACCACAGCTGACCTCAACCGGAAGCAACACACTCCATCGTGTCCTGAACAGCCCCAAGCGATCACCGACCTTGTGGAGTCTGCATCCCAGACCCACATGCCTACCTGGGACGACTGCTGTCAGCTGCTCTATACCCTGTTCATCACCGAGGACAGAATCATCGTCGAGGCCAGGCGACACCTTCGAGACATGGCCCCTGCCAGCCAAGATGCAGCAGCGTAGGCCAAACGCACGGCTCCCGAGGCCACACCAAACTGGAACTTCCATACTACCCAGGGAGAAGAAGCCCTCACCCAGTACCTCGGCCCTCTCCACGGTGTTTGTGTAGCTGCCAAAGCCTGCAACATGTGCAAACCTGTTTCTGTGCAGCAAAAGCCTGATGAATCGCCCAGCGACTTGAGAGATCTGAAGCGTTCGTTTCTACATCCCGTTTGATCCAGAAGACCCTGAAACCAGCGCATGGTAAACTCTGCATTTGTGGCCCAGTCTGCTCCTGACATTCAACGCAACCTCCAAAAACTGGACGGGTTTGCTGGCAAGAATAGCACAGAATTACTTGAAGCGGCAATGAGTTTTTGCCCACAGAGACTGGGAAGCCCGAGAAGCAGAGAAAAAGATGAAACAAAAGGTCTCGCTCTTCACAGCTGTGTGGCAACCAGATCCGACCAGAAAGCCAGGACCACCGTGCAGGGGGAACCAGCAACCACGCCTATGTCCAGATGAATGTGCCTGCTGCAGAGAAACTGGACACGGGAAAATGAACACCCTGAGTGGAGGGGCCACGCTCAAACAAAAGACCGATGGTCGCACTGGAGCCTCCAGTGCCAGACCCGATCGGACTTGCTGCAAGGGACTCAGATTAGCAGACGGGGCAGCCTCAGTCTCAGCCCCCGGGAGCCCACAGTCAACGTGACAGTTGGGGGCTCACCAGTGACTTTCCTGACCGGCGCAGGAGCTGCCGGTTCTTTTGTGACCACTCCAGTGGCACCCTCACCGACAGAACTGCTGCCATCATAGGGGCCACCGAGTCTCTGCCAGCCTCGAGCCTGCCGCCTGGGAGGACGTGACATAGTTCACGGACTCCTCCATCTGCCGGACTGTCCTGTTCCTCTGCTGGGAGGAGACCTGTTAACCAAACCCGGAGTCAAATCACGTTCATGTCTGAAGGGCCAGCCCATCCGACCCTCCGTGATCAGGACAGCTTCCTCTTACCAGTTGTGGTCCCGGAGAAGAATGGAGACTACACAGCACTGATCATACAGAAGCAAACCCTCCTGATCTCCTCCAGGCCTTTCCAGAAGTCTGGGCTGAAAAGTCCCCGCCTGGACTAGCCAAAAATCGGGCCCCAATTACACTAGACCTCAAGCCAGGAGCTACTCCTGTCAGACTCAAACAGTATGCCACGCCTCGCGAGGCACGTCTTGGCATCCAGCACCATACTGACCGCCTCCGAAAGGCCAAAATCCTTACTGTCAATCCCCTTGGAACACTCCCCTGCTGCCTGTCAGAGAGCCTGACGGGAGTCAGTGGCTGGTACAAGACCCCCGAGCTGTCAGTGGCACTGTGGTGGCCATCCACCCAGTCGTGCCTGACCCATATTCCTCACTGAGCCTGCTCTCAGCAGAGGCAGGGGCACCGGCTTCGCTTGCCTAGACCGCAAAGATGCCTTTTTCTGGCTATGATTGGCCCCTCAGAGCCAACCACTGTTCTCCTTCAAATGGAAAGATTCTAACACTGGACAAAAGACACAACTCACCTGGACAAGACTCCCACCAGGTTTAAAAACTCCTCCACTTTGTTCAGAGAGGCTCTAGCTGCCGATCTAGCTGCTTTCCCAGGAGAAAAACTGAACTGTGCCCTGCCACAGTATGTGGATGATCTCTTGTTGGCTAGTAAAGCCAAAGAGGACTGTTGGCAGAGAACAGCAGCCCTCCTCGTGTTGCTTCTAGAGACTGCCTACAAAGTATCCTGGAAAAAGGCCCAGATATGTCGGCCTTCTGTTCAATACTTGGGATTTATCATCACTGAAGGACACCAAGCTCTAGGACCCGAGAGAAAACAAGTTATCTGCTCCCTTCCCAGGCCAGCCAGCAAAAGAAAACCACGAATTCCTGGGGGCAGCCAGGTTTTGCAGGATCTGGATTCTGGGATTTGCTGAGAAGGCCAAGCCCCTCTATGCTGCCTTCACCCACTGCCCTCACCAGACCAGAGAGCCAGCCTTTATTCACAGAGGGATGATCAGCAGGAATCTGCTTTCCAAGAGATCAAACTCATCAGTATCCCTGCTTTAGGGTTACCGGATGTAAGCCGAGAATTTAATCTCTTTGTTCATGAAAAAGACCATGTAGCCCTAGGAGTCCTAACTCAAACTGTAGGGCCCTGGCAGAGGCCAGTGGCTACCTGTCCAAACAATTAGACACCGTGGTGGCCAGATGGCCCCCTGCTGCCGTGCCCTGGCAGCAGCTGTTACTCTCATGAAAGAGGCAGACAAACTGACCTTGGGACAGAGCCTTAGAGGCAAAGTCCCCCACTCAGTTATGACTGACGAACAATCAAGGACACAAATGGCTTTCAAATTCCAGAATGGCCCAGTATCAAGGGTGACTCTGTGAAAATCCGAGTCACCTTAGAGACTGTGAGGGTCTTGAACCCGGCCACCTCTCTGCCTGCTGAGGAGGCCCGGCCAGACCATGACATGAAGAAGTTGCAGACAGCTGTTCTCCAGCCGACCTGACCTCACTGCGGAGCCAAGGCCTCCACCAGATGCCACCCTGTTCACTGAGGGCCACAGCTTCATGCTGGATGGGGAGCGACTGGCAGGGTGTGCAGTCACTGCCACCAACCAGGTCGAGGCAGCCCCTTCCTAGAGGCGTTGGCACAGGGAGCAGAGCTCGGGGCCCTCATCCCAGCCCTCCCATGGGCTTGAGGAAAGACTGTCGACATTTATACTGACTCAACGTATGCCTCGTCCATGGGGCAATTTACAACGAGAGGACTTTTAACAGTTGGGGGCAAAGAAATTAAAAATAAAAAGGAGACACTCCAACTCCTAGAGGCAATTTGGGAACCCAAAAAGGTAGCCATTGTGCACTGTCGAGGACACCAAAAGGGACAGATCTTATTACAAAGGGAAACCGACTGGCCGATCAAACAGCCAGAGAGGCTGCCAGACAGACCCAATGTCCTCGCACCCTGCAGGTTTTTAGACGGTCACATTGGCTACCCAGAAACCAGACCTACAGACAAATGGCTTTTTACTAAAGAAAGGCCTCCGTTAGAGACTACAAGGTTGCATCTCGGGGCTGCCTCCCACTGCTGCAGAAACACCCCCGATGCAAAGGACAGTCCTGGCTTTTACTCGCCAGAAGAGCATTTATGGGCTCAGGAACGGGGCCCTCAGGATGGGGTCAGTCCTCTATGCACTGCCAGATGCCAGTCTTCATTCTGGCTCACCCATTTGTTGCAGAAACCCATAAAAAGGCCCACTTAGTTAAATACAAAGCAAGCAGATCCCTTAAAGAGATGCTACTATATTGCAAGGCTCCCCTCGATCTGTGCCAGTCTGTCAGAGACGCAAGACCTGTGCCCACGGCAACCCTCTCCAGAAGTGCTGCCACCCCAGGAATCCAGGGACATCCCTGATTGAAGCTTCACAGACAGACTTTACCGAAATGCAGCCCTGCTTTACACACAAATACCTATTAGTCATAGCCCGCACTTATTCTGGGTGGGTTGAAGCCAAACCAACCAAAAAGAAAAAGCCCGAGAAGTCATTCAACTCCTCCATGAAGTCATTCCGTTATGGTCGTCCCTTGTCAATCAGGAGTGACAATGGCCTGCGTGTGTGGCTGAAGCTGTCCAGAACTTAGCTGCCATGCTAAAGATTAAATGGAATCTTCACACAGACTACAGGGCACAAGTTCAGGAAAAGACTGCATGAATGGAGCCCTCAAGACTGTCTTAGCTAAGTACTGCCAAGAAACAGGTGCAAACTGGCCAGACATGGTACCGCTGGCCCTGCTCAGAGTCCGATGCACTGTTGGACCCTCAGGTTACTCACCTTATGAAATAACGTATGGGAGGCCTCCCCTATAGTTAACCACTTCCAGGGAGACGTGAGGCAACTAGGGGATAATTCTGTGGCTTTAGAACTACAAGTGTTGGGAAAAATTTTCTCACAAATCAATAAAACTGTGCCTTTAGAAAGAACCCCCATTCCTACAGAAAATCCCGCATATCCCTTTCAGTTGGGAGATCTAGTGTGGGTTAAAGATTGGAAAAAGACCCCCCTTAAACCAATCTAGCTAGGACCTTATTATGTTGTGGTTGCCACCCCCAGTGCTATCAGTGTCACATAGATACCTGCTGTCAGGTATCGCCCCTGGATCCACCACACCTGTGGCAGAAGGCCTACCTGCCCAACGCTCCAGCCTAGGTTGCCTACCCTGACCCACAAAACCCTCTCAGAACATGACTCCGCTGTGAAAGGCCTCCTCCAAACAGCCCTGAATTCAAAATTCCTGACCAGCTGCCAGTCAGCTGCCCTGTGCTGGTCACCCAGGAAGCTGACCAGTCTATGCTGAAGCCTGAGGACACTGTACACAGGATTAAAAAAAAAAAAAAAAAGACTCTTATGTATTGCATCCCTGGTTTCTGGGCCTCCTAGGTCTTCTAACCTTAATCTTTGCCATTGGTCTTGCCACAACCACACCTAGTGACTAGACACCCACCCAGAGGACCCTCCTGGCCTGTTTTATAATTTACATTGGGTGTTTAACCTCTATTTAGTGCCTTTTATAACTCATCCTACCACCATGACTACTCTCAGCAGCTTAGCTCTGCTCATTCTATACTCCCTCCTACCCAATAGGGGCTACACCCAAAATAACCCCTGCCCAGAAGCCTGCCAAGGATCTAGAATAGGCGGATGGGGATCTAGATGGTACCCAGGGTTTACTGTCTATGGGAGTATGGTATCTTCATGTTTGAGTCAATCTGACCTTGCACCCCCAATGGAAAGCGTTACTTCTTTGGCCGAGTCATAGGTCGAGGATCAGTCTGTGCTGACAAGACAGGACAAACAATCTGCTTCCAAACCATTAGAGATGGCTTTACAGTACAGGAGCCAGATCAAGTCTACAATGAATTAGTCAGAAAGGCCCAAGAAAAGGTAGATAAAATAACAACCAATCAAGCAAAAAAAACCCCCCAAAACCCCTGTATAGATCTAGCTGGCTTCCACCAGCTGACCAAACCAAAGGGTCCTCACTCTCATCTCGAGCAGTTGGTTAATACCTCTTTGACCTTTACCTTCAAACCTACATGGGGAATCCCCATTCCAGCAGGATGGACTCCACCAAGTCAAAACCTTACCAACAGTACAGATACACTCCTTGGACCCATTACCCGGGGAACTTATTTAGGCTCTATAGACACCAATCTGACCTGTGTCCTCAGCGCAAAAGCCCCTGCCAATCTGACTCTACCAGGAAATCTATCCCCGATACTGTGCTCTAAAAACTTAACTCTGCCTAGTAACACGACACAGTGCAACCCACCTGGAGCCTTCTTTTTGTCTGGAGATGCCTCCTGTTAGTGCCTAGAGCCCAGCTGGATGGGCATCTGCCTAAAAGTATTTCTCACCCCAAGATCTCAATCTGTACTGACCCCGAGTTAGCTCAAGCCTTAGCCCCCAACTCCAGGAAAAGGAAAACAGTCTTATCATCTGTACTGTTAGGGGCTGGCACTGCTGCCAGGGTGGGAGCAGGAATAGGAATCAGATCCTCTGTGGGATTATACTGCAAACTATCCCAAGAATTATCATCAGACATGGATCAGATTACAGCCACATTACAACAACAAATTAATTTGTTATCTGGGGTCACTCTCTAGAATAGATGGCCCCTGGACCTCCTCACTGCAAAGAAAAGAGGAACTTCTGTGTTTATTATTTTTTTTTGGTACCGGGGATCAAACGCGGGTCCTTGCGCTTGCGCAGCAGGCGGCAAGACCACTGAGCTAAATCCCCAGCCTACTTCTGTGATTTTAAATGAAGAATGCTGTTATTTTGTTAATCAATCTGGAATACTTATGTCAGAAGCTAAAGATTTAAAAGAGCCCAACAGCTAAGGGACAACTCACAAGGAGGTCTTTGGAACCTTTTTGGGTTCAACTGGACCACGTGGCTCCTTCCCTTACTTGGGCTCCTTAGCTGCCTACTACTCTTACAGCTCTTTGGTCCCTGTTTGCCTAGACTACTAGCTGACTTCCTTCAAAATCGGGTCCGAGCCCTGACTTCTAGCAAAAACTTACTCAGGCTAACACCCCATAACCACAAGGGCATCAAAGAGGGGAAATGAGAAATCTTAAAATTTTAGGCCTTCAAGCCTTAAAAATTCTCACAGGCCCTTATTTTGTTCCTATTTACCCAGAAACAGGCACATCCACAACCCCTCCCAATGACTGATACTTTATAGAATCACAATGTAAGCCACTACTAAATATATGTGTATATCCTGTTAGCTTTAGTATTCACAATATGTATTCTGTTATATCCTCTCTGTTAGCCTTGAAAACGTATCCTATTAGCCTCAACCTTCACATTGTGTATCTTTTTTGTTTCACAATGTATATCTTGATATGTCCTCTTTGTTAGCCTGGAAAATGTATCTGGTTAGCCTCAATGTTCACAATATGTATCCTATTGTGTTATGCTATGTGCATGTCCTGTTTCTAAAGAAAGCCCCAACCTCAAAACAGTAATGTTATCACCCACCCCAACTGAAACTACTGTATAAAACTCAGCTATTTCTTTATTTCAGGGCCCAGGTCTTTACAAAGTACCTAGTTCTACTGGGCCAGCTGGTGAAATAAAACTTTTCTCCATCGCTTTTGAGTGGGTTTGTCTTTCCCGTTTGGATTTCCTACAACAATACTACAATTAAATAGTTTTGCAGAAGAAAAAATAGACCTAAGAAAGTCAAATAACCTTCCCAAGGTAATGCCTTTAGAAAGCAGTGAGCTAGGATTTGAATTCAGGTAGACTGACCTCTAAGTTATACTGTCAGATGGGGGTCCATTGACTATGAAAATCAAAGAACCACAAAACCTGGAAGACTATTCAAAAGCAAGAGGGAACTGCTAAGAAAATTCTGACAAGAGAAGGCCAGTTAAAACTCAAAACAGAAGGAGGCACAAGCTGGGCAGATGGCAAGTCTTTTATGAAACAGAAGAGCTAAAAGAATAGAATGGCACAATGCTTTTGGTGGGTATTTTGCTGAGAATCTGTGAAAATGTAAAAGGCACACCACTTTGACCTTGCACTTCTGGGATTCTACCACGAGAAATACTCACACAACTAGGTAGATACCTGTGCAAGGATATTTACTGCAACATTATTTATTATTTAATGGTTGTGGTCGGCTGAATGCTGAACCTGCAAAGGTTACGTGCGTGACAAAAGGGATGTTGGATATTTGTTACAACAAGGATTTGGAGATGAGGAGAGTATTGTGGATTATCATCAAGGTGGATCCAACATGATCACAAAGGCCCTTGTAAGCAGAACCAGGAGGAATCTGGCATGTGAGGAGAAGGCGAAATGATGACAAGCAGGGGCTGACGGACATGCTCCAAAGACGGAGGAAAGGGCCACGGGCCCAAGAAAATGAGGCAGCTCCTGGACTGTGCAAAGGACAAGAAAACAATTTCCCCCCTCAGTCTCCAGAAACACCTAGCCTTGCTGACAACTGAAGCTTAAGCCAGTCAAAGTAATTTCAGGCCTCTATCTTACACAACTATAAGAGAGAGAAATCTATGTTGTTTCAAGCTATTGAACTTGTGATAAATTGTTACAGCAGCAAAAGGAAACTAATACAATGGTGAGAAATTAAGACAACCTACATGTCTATCAAGAAGTGACTAGAGAAGCCTTAATTCCATGAAATGCTGGGCAGCCTTTAAATAGAGTGAGGTAGCCAGGGATTTAGCTCAGTGGTTATACCGCCTATCCCAAAAGCACAAGGACCTAAGTTCGATCCCCGGTACAAAAATAAATATATAGATAGATAGACAGAGAGAGAGAGAGATAGAATGTGGTAAATTTGTATATCTGATATTGGAATTTGATTTTAATGTTATTGATTCGTATGAAAAAAGTAAGCTACAAGACAAGCTCTATTTGTTCAAAAATTCTGTACACACACACACACCACAGTACACACAATAAAATATCGGGAAGAATACAAGATATTGCCCAGACTATTCTTTGATATTTGTGCAGAAAAGTAGAAAAACGACCTTTCATTTATTCCCTCCCTCCCTCCCTCTTTCTTTTTTGCTTCCTGTGATAGACTGAATCTAATAGTGCTCTACCACTGATCTAGATCCCTAGCCCTTTGTAATTTTTTGTTTTGAGCCAGGGTCTCACTAAGTTGCCCAGGCTGGCCTCAAACTTGCAATCCTCCTGCCTCAGCCTCCCAAGTAGCTGAGATTTCAGGCATGTGCCAATGCAAGGCTTTTATTCATTTCTTTAAATCTTGCCGCTGGGCTTACTTTTGTCCGCTTTGTGTGTGTGTGTGGTCCTTTCTTTTGAATTGTTTTATTATTTATTTATTTTGCAGTGCTAGGCATCACACCCAGGGCCTCACACATTTAAACATGTGATCTAACACTGAGCTTTACCTTCTGCCCTTGAATTCGTTTAGATTCCACATTCGTTTATATATCGACTTTTTAGTTAGAACTCTTTGCATATTTAGGGGTTGCTCTGAGAATTATATCAACTCTTGGTTATACCTAGTCTATTTAAAATAAATATATCTTTTCATACAGAAGGTAAGAACCTTGCAAGTATATAGGACACCACTACCTCTTTTCATGCTATAGTTGCTAAAAAGACTTTCCAAGTTCAAGGAGCTGATCGGACTCACCAGACTTCAGGGAATATACTCATGTGAGGCTTTTACTTAAAGGCCAAGAGTTGCGGTGCAGCCAGAGAGTGCGGGGAAGCCTGGAGAGGCTGGGAGACACAGCTTCCCTTAACTGCACACACAGACTCCTGTCCTGCCTCTCTCAGGGGGACTGCAGGCCTGCCTCTCTGGGTCTGCTTGGTGGTGAGGGAGCTCAAAGGAGGAACTGTCAGCAGGAGCCTTTTGTGCAATTAAGCAGGGTTGTCAAACAATGTAGGCCAGTTGCAAACCATCAGTAAAAAGGTTTCCTGGGGTAGCCAGTTTGATTTTAAACACATATGCTGCCCTTATCTTGTTTGGCCATAAGTCAAAAACCAGACATCCAAGCATCTCCAGAGATAGGGAAATAACTTGCCCAAGGTCACATCCCTGGCTTGCATTTGAGCCCTTGAAGTCTAGCTCCAGAGTCCGTGTTTTGTACCACTCTCTTTTGGAAAAGCAACCACAAAAAAGAGGCTCTGGGGTGTGGTGGAATCCACCATCCACAGAATGGGGCAATGAGGAAGGGAGCTGATGCCAGGGGAAGGGTGGGAATGCCACATGATAAGACAGCCCTCAGGCCAACAAAGAGGACACTGGCCGGTACTGCATCACAGCACTACCAGGCAGAGGAAGACCCAGCCCTGCCTCCCTAGTCCAAGCCTCTCAGCCCAAGCCAGGCTGGGCCCATTCTGGGACACGCTTGGTCTTCTCTAACTACCAGTATCAGTCTTGTCCTTCAATATCAATTGCAAATCCTTCTACAATATTTTCCTTGAGTCACTTTACACATCTAATCATGCTTCCTAAAATCAGGACCACAAACTACTTGAAGAGAGCAATAACATCCTTCCTCTGTATCCCCAGTGTACTGCCAGAATCCTGTACATCCTGCTCAATAAATTTTTGTGGAAGAAGCCTTCTGTCCTTCCTTGTCTTTGCCCCAACTATGACTAACTCCTCCGTGAAGACAGACTGGTCTACGCGCCTGTACTTTTCACTGACAGGAAGTGTATATTCTGATTCTGATCACAGGGGCCGGGCTCAGCGGTTCCGCTGCCTGCCTTGCAAGCGCAAGGTCCCGAGTTCAATCCCTGGTACCAAAAAAAAGGGAACTGATCCAGATTCTGAACATGAAATGCACTGGGGTGAATGAAGAGTGACTCAGAGCCAGGCACAGTGGCATGCGTCTATAATCCTAGCTACTCTGAGGTTAAGGCAGAGGGATCGTAAGTTGAAGGTTAGCCTAGGAAACTTAGCAAGATGCTATCTCAAAAAAATCTTTTAAAAAGAGCTGGGGCGGGGGGGATGGGGACTTAGCTCAGTGGTTTCGCTGCCTGCTGCGCAAGCACAAGGACCAGAGTTCAATCCTTGGGACAAAAAAAAAAAAAGAACTGGGGTTGTGATTCAGTGGTAAAGCACTTGCTCAGCATTCGAAAATCCCTAAGTTCAAGTCCCAGAATCAAAGAAAAGAAAAAAGATTGACCTGGAGACAAAGAGGCAGATTCCTTAGCAACCCCTTGATAAGCCCAGTTTTCTCAGAAAAACTTTCAAGGTTCTGGATTCTCCATGGTTTTCACTGGGTAGAAAAATACCTGAACAAAATATGTAAATGTGTTCACATCTCTGAACCCAGATGGCAATTCATAAAAAAGCTAAACTTTACTTACCGTAACCTGAGCAGGCAGCACATCCATAGCCATCCCTTCCTTCTCAGTTTCCTCGTCAAAGGAGAACACCATGCTGACAAAGCAGGTCTGCAAAGGAAAAAGTGTCATGAGGAACTCTGTCGTCAGGGATGCTTGGAGAGAGTCCAGCTGCCTGTAACATCCACCTGGTCTCAGCAAAGGCACCCTGCACACAGGAGGCAAACCACGTGGGATGGACAGTGACCAAGCCAATTTGCTAGTCTCTGTCCCTTCCCTGTATCAACCAGACTTCGAATATCTGTAAATTAATATCCACCTAAGGGCCTGTGGCTGCCTCTAAGAAACTGTGACCCCACCACAGACATTCAGGGTCCTTGATAGGTTTAAACCATACATTCTAACAGTCACAGGGAACTTGGATTTCCTAGGGCTGGCACTTTCAAACAGAGCTAGCTGATCCTAAGCCTGGATCCCTGCTTCTCCCTTGTCCTTCCCGTGATAATAATAATGATACCTGCCCACACTTCCCTCCTCTCTCTGGCTGGTGAGAGACCCAGTGCTTGTCCTCAGTGGCCATTTATGGAATGCCGGGTCCTCCTTGAGAACAGTGAGGGGAACACATTGCATAAACTTTCTCAGCTTCTCTCACACCCTGCGTCTGGCAGTACCACACGTGCCCAAGGTAACATGATCAAAACACTGAACCCAGCCCAAGCTCACTGCCCCTCTTGAACACTGACCCTGCAAGTGCCACATGTTACTGCATTCTCAGCCCCACACAGCCCTTCTGTCCCCACACAGGCAAATCAGTTAGGAGTGGTAGAATCCCACCTGCTCTGTCAGTAAGCTGAGAGTGCCTGGAGCAGCCAGGCAAACGTCACTAAGTGCAATGGGCTCCTCTCACCCATTCTGGAAGGAGAGCACAACATACTGAACATGCTATGCAATGGAACCTCAGCCAATCAGAGAAGAGCTGTTGTGGAAGTAATCATAGTAACTCGATATGCAGCCTCCACACCAGGCATCTTGAGTGCTTTTTATGCGTTATTTTAAATCTTCACAGTAACTCTAGAAAGTGAATACAGTTGTCCCTCTGTATCTGTGGATTCTGTATCCATGGATCTAACCTTGGATCTAAAAAAAAAAAAAACCTACCTGTATTGAACATGTACAGATTTTAGTTTCTTGCACTATTCTTCACACAATACAGCATAACAACTACACATAGTATTTACATTGAATTAGATATAAGTAGCCTAGAGATGACCTAAAGTATATCACAGGATGCACAGATGATGAGAATCTGAAGATTTTAGCACCCTGAGGTGTGGGGGCTGGGCCATTTCCACAGGGGATGGCTACTGCTCCCACATTTTACAGTGTGAGGGAGACTGGGAAATAATGATTGGCGACCTGCCCAGAGACACACAAAAGGGTAAGTAGCACAGGCAAGAAGAGAATCTTCTTTTCAGCCCAAGGCTGCAGTCAAATTTTGGCAAATTCTCTGTCCACTCTGTGACTCAATTTCTCGATCTGTAAAATGGGATCAGTATAGGGCTTACCCTCAGGCATTATGTGTTATGACATATACCAACTCCTGATGAATGTAACCATTATGTACTGCAAACACATACTAATAAAAATTAAAATTTCAAAAACCAAAAAATTTATAGCGGCACAGTTTGTAATAGCTAAAACTTGGAAACAGCCCAAATGCCCATCAACTGGAAACTGGATAAAGAAGATGTGGTTTTCTATAAAATGGAGTACTACTCAGCCAAAGAATGAGAAATTAGAGACATTTATAGCTAAATGTATGCATGAGGCCATCCTCTTAAGTGAAATAAATAGGACACACGTGTAAATACCGAAGAGTTTCTCTGGTGTGAGAAACTGAAAGTGTAAATAAGGACTAAAATGTATAATAGATAATGTGAAATAGGAAGAAAAAGGGCAAAGGAGAAGGGAAGGGGAGACTGCTGCTGGCCCATCTGGTGTCTGTCTGCTTTTTTTCTTTTGGTACGGGGATCAAACTCAGAACCTTGACCTTGAGAGGCAGGTGGCACCACTGAGCTAAATCCCGGCCCTTGAGGCGATATTCTTAAGTGAAATAAATAGGACACACTTGTGTAAATTACCTTATAGTTTCTCTGGTGTGAGAAACTGAAAGTGTAAATAAGGATTAAAATGTATAATAGATCACGTGAAACAGGAAGAAAAGGTCTAAAAGGGAAGAGAAAGTGGGAGGAGTAGGGGAACGGAAAGAAGGGAAAGGGAAAAATATGAGAAATGTAAACAAAGCCTTTGTAAATAGGGAGGGGTGGAGGGGCTGAAGGGAGGGCAGGGGAAGGCGTAAAAATAAGAACCAAGATATAGCACGTAAAGGTGCAAATTCCCAACGATGAATGCCACCATACTGTATACCTAAAATGTACCAATAAGCATAATGAAAAGCAATGTGTTAATTTAAGTAGCACGCTGGACTGACGCCCGACACACGGACGTGCTTTGCAGGCGTTAACACTGTTTAGGGTTCGTCTCGCTAAGAAGCCCATAAGGCCGGAGCGGAGCGGAGCGGACCCCGACGGTCCCCGGGGCCGTCTCCGGCTGGGGGTCCCCCGCCCCGGGCCCTCAGATGCCGGCCGCGAGCAGAGCCCCGCGCCCCGAGCTCGGCCTGTCCGCCCGCCCGCGCGCGCCCCGCGAGACCCCGCGCCGTCCACTCACACGGAGAGGCGCCGGCCCCCACCGCGGCCCTCAAGAGCTGGGGGTGAGCTTCTCAGCCAGGTCCACGTTCCCCAGGAGCCACCAGAAAGCCCGCCAGCGGCCCCGCGCTCCGCGAGGCGTAGAACTACGGCTCCCGGCATGCCTCGGGCCGCGCCCACTGCGCTTCCCACAGGGCGCCGCGCGAGGCCACTTCCGGGAAGTGGACGGCCTCTCCTCGCGGAAACCGGAAGCGAGCGGGCGCGGGCGGGGGCGCGGGCGGGGGCGCGGGCGGGGGCGCGGGCGGGGGCGCGGGCGGGGCGATGGGCCGAGCTCATCCCTGGCGGGGCTGCCTTAGGGGTCTGCAGGTAGCTGCGGGCGCGCTGTGCAGGCACAACGTTGTGACAAAACTAACCTGATTCGATGTCTTTATTTGTAATTATTTTAGTATATACGATGAAGATTCCATACGCATATGTACAGTTGAAGGATAGCCTAATACACATCCAACACTTGGCTCACAAAAAAGACAGAAACTTCATCAGAATTTTGGAAGATTTCACCACAGCGCTCTCCAAGGCATCTTCCTGAAATGTTTTTGGCATTTCCTTATTATGATGCCTACATGTAATGTACGAAAATTCTCTCGTTCTTGGTGTGTACACTATGATCCCCGTTCTGCTGTACTGAGAATAACAATAAGCTGAAGAGTCGAAGTGTAGGGTCAGGGGTCTGTAGAGAGGGAAAAAAATAGAACGGCGGCCTCATCAGATCTTCTAGCTAATCCTGACTGGACGGATTTAAAAACAAACTTTACTAGAGAAATTCCCCTGGGAGCAGGTCAAGGACAGGTAGAGAGAAAAACCAGATAAAGAGAGGCACCAAATGCCCTTGGAACTTCTGGCTATTCCTAAATTATATTCCTTAAAACAAACGTGTTTCCCTGAGGTCTGGGTGGCATTCTAGCAAAGTACTGAACAGGAAGACAGGGCCATGGGCACCCGTGATTCACGGCTGATTGAACAGAAGCACACGTGGGCCGGGACTTGATGCTGGCGTCTGTATGGGGGCAGTCTTCTGTGAGGAGCCCCTCAATCTCTGGAGTCGGACACTGACTTCAGAAAGTTAGTGTCAGAACTGAACTAAGCGTTAGTGTTTGGAGAACTGAGGAGTTGGTGGTTGTGTTGGATGTGTCCAAAACATCCTGAACGCCAAATACAAAAGGGGTCACAGGACTTTCAGTTGGATATGTAAAATGCTTGGAAGTCATCGCTCCAATTACAACAAGAAAAAAGCTGAACAAACGGAAAATCAGTAACTCTTCTTAGATGTACCAGAGAACTGAGGTCTCAGAGTAAATCAGAGCCCCCAAATTGGGGAGACATATGGGCTGATTCAGAGAATCGTAGCTTATTGGGACAGAAACAGAAGTGCAGAGCTCTGCTGCAGAAGCCAGTGCCAGTTTGAACACTAAATCTGTAGTCAACTGCTGAAAGTTCAGTGTGGACGAACCTGAGAGTTAGAAACTCCAGGAAGACCCCATTCGTAAGCAGCCTCCACACTTCAGTAATTTTATCTCAGCGAAAGCTACTTGTGTCTGAGTGAAGTTCAAGAGAAAAATTCTCGGCTTCCGGCAGAGGGAGAGGTGAATACCATTTTGAAATATTCTGTTCTTAGTATAAGTCCTCAAAATTTTTTTTACCAGAGCCAGTTGACCTGGAGTAAGGGAGTAACTCCAGGCTCCACTAGCCTTGCTGCCTCAGTTACAGGGAGGGGAAGATGAGAAGCTCCTGTGAAGGTCAGCCCAGGAGCACTGGCTCCCCTGAAGTGGGAGACCTACTCCTAGGGGTACAGGATGCTTCCCCTCCCCTAACACCTGTTGATCAATTCAAGCTCTGAGACTGTAAAAGAAAAGGAATGGGGGGGGGGGCGTGTCTTAGGAATTATAATTCTGGAGAGGCAGATTCAGCACTGTTCTGAAGGAGATGAAGTGGGAACTTACATAAATAAGCAAGCAGTGCTGAGTCACTGCACAAACAGTAAAAATCCTTTAGTAGAAAATTTCTCCTGAGGTTGAGAAGAAATAGAGTAAATGATGGAGTACATGACTGATTAAAGGAAGAGAATGTAAATGTAAAATGTTCCTGAAACAAGAGTGTAATAACCTCCTTCCCCTTGAGTCTGGGGCTGCGATGCAGTGACCTGTCTGCGCCAGATGTCTGCAGCCAAGGGGAGCCGAAAGTTCACTTGCTCAGGTAACAGCTTGAGATACACAAGTTCCAGGCCCCATTTGAGTCTCTAGAGAAACTCTAGGACAACAGGAAGATAAAAACAAAGACACTAGATGAGTTTTCACCTCTGACACACACCCAGATAGAGTACACACAGCCTAATTCCTAGCCAAATAAAGCTTCCCACTAAAGGCATTTACCTCCACTGCTTTGTTAAAATAGTGCTTCAATGGGGTATGGTCCGCTGGGTATGAGCAAGTGGGTCAAATGCTGTTGGTAAGCGCAGGACGTCTAAGAATTGATGATTGCTGACTTCTCAAACTTCACGTACTCTTCAGGGTACTTGTTAAAAATACAGATTCTAGGGTGAGGGATTTAGCTCAGTGGTTCTGCCTGCCTCGCAAGCGTAAGGTCCCGAGTTCGATCCCCGGTACCAAAAAAACCCAAAAAACAAAACATGCTAGATCTAGGACCTGAGTTTTAGCATTTCTTCCAAGTTCCTAAGTGACGTCAGTGTGCTGCTCTTAAAAATCACAGTGGAATAGAAATGGAGTATCAGATTTATTGATGCTGAAATTGTTAGCCCTTGACAAGAGTGGTTCTGATAACACTGTAAGGGCAACCTGATTGGAACAGGTTCAAGAGGACAAGGAGAAAAACTGTGGGGCAGTGAGAATACAGGACTCTTGCAAGGGGATCTTTGCAGCCTCTTTGAAGTGGGACTATTTTTGGAATCAAAGGTCGGTTCAAACGTTTGTTCTCAAGAGGGGAGCAGTAACATTTCTGAATGCTGATGGAGTAATTTAGAAAGGAAAGGGAAATGATGTAACAGACTGGAAATTGCTGGAACAAGGTCTCTGAGCTGGTGACGGGGACTGGGCTGTGGACCACGAGGAGTGGGGAAGGCTGTACAAAGGAACAAGGACAGCTCACGCAGGACAACAGGAGACTGGCAGGGACAGTGAGCACAGATAGTTAGGGGCAAACGTGGTGGGAGCCTGTGTCTCCTCCTGCTGCTCCTCTTCCTTCCTTAGTACTTTTATTCCTTTTTTACACTGCCACTGCCTACTTTTTCTGAGTTAACACACAGGGCTCTTACACTTTAGCTTTCTGGAGGCAAAATAAGTAAATATTTTAAGTGTTTTTACATGCTGACTTTAATACTTTTGTTTCCTGTATCTTTAGTATTTCTACTTTTTAAAGTTTATTTAGAAACTGACTTTCCCCATTATTTTTGTGAGACCCTTAAAAGGATAATTTGTTCTATTTTTTTCTGCTTTCTTAATTAGCAACATATGACATTCTTAGACCTGGTGTCTGACTTTCATTTTAACATTTTAATTCTTTTTCTTTTTCTCTGTTTTCTAGGAGGACTCGAGGTTATCGTCCAAACGTATAGATTTCAACTTCTAAAGTGATTGTTCTCCCTTTTTCTTTTTTAATGTAGTTTGTTCTTTTAAAATAACAATAATTTGTTTTTTAAAGTCTACCCAGCATGTAGCATCCATTCATTAGTAAGAAATCCACTATTACCCTGATCGTACAGGCCCTGGGTCCAATGCGGTATAGCCCAAGATGGACGATTTCTCTCCCTCTCCCTCCTCTCTCCTCCCTCCCTCCTTTCCTTCCTTTATCCTTGTCAGAAAATTTAAAAAGCAAACTGAAAAAAAGATGAGATGGAAATTGTTCCTAATTACTGTTCAGGAATTTGAAAGGCTAAAGCAAAATGGATGCATTGTTTACAAACTAGGTTACAATTCTTCTCTAATCTTATTCTCATCATCAGAAGATCACCTTAATGTGAACAAACTGAACCCTCACTGGTGGGAACTTGAAATGCTGCAGCCACTTTGGAACTGGCTCTGCAGTGTCTTTCAGGGACGGAGGGCGGGGGAAGCTAGTGGAAGATAAGGGTCGTTTCCGCAGGATTCTTTGTACAGCTCCAGTGCAGCACCGATTCCCTGTCTCTGCAGGGAAGGCATCCTTCTCAGGAACCCTTACGGCCTGCTGCCTATAGGAAAGGCTGGTCAGACAGCTCTTTCTGTAAATGCAATTTCTCAACTGCCTTCACTTGAAATAATCAGTGTAACAATTTGGCAGCTTTTGGTTTCATATATCCTTAACGTCTTCACCCCAATTTCCACTGCCCCTCCAACTCCCCAGTCGTCTAGAAATCATGCTTTGTTTATGCTGACAGACATAGGTATCAATTACAAGCTTGGATATAGTCCAAAGCTGCTAACAAACAGAAAGAACCCAAAAACCGTACACTCATAAGATTTCTTCTCATAACATTAATGACTACAAAGGGAAAAATTACAACTTTTCAGTGGAAAACCTGACAGACATCTTAACCAAGACAACGAAGTTAAAATTACCAATTAGCGTAAGTTAGTATCACAAGCCCCTAGAATGATACTATAATGAACTGGGAAGGATATTTCTTCTCTGGTGGTCTTACCAAATAAACACAGCATAAATCTAATGAGGGCACTGGATAAACCCAGCAGAGGGCCAGACTAGAACATAACTAACCTGTCCACCTTTTTCAGATCTCTTCATGAGAAAACAGGTTTGATAATGTGATGGCAAATGAAACAGTAGCCCCAAACTACCCAAAAAGGACACTATAAATAACTGAATTACTCTGAACACTGTTAAGTATCATCTATCAGGCATCCTTGCCAGCCCAGTTCTTATGCAGGACCTTTGGCTGAATCTAAGACCAAATTAACACAAGAGATTAACAAGAGAAAAGAATAAAGTTCATTGATTTTATACATATAAAAACACCCTCTCAAGAGTATAAAGATCTGGGCTTTTTCGGGTACCAGGGATTGCGCTTGGAAGGCAGGCAGAGGAACCACTGAGCTAAATCCCCGGCCCAAGAGTATAAAGATCTGAAGGAACAAAACAAGATGCTTTTATACCTTTTTTTTCCTTCTCTAAGTGATTTTATTTATTTATTTATCTACTGTTGGTTTTGGTTGGTACTTTCTTTTTTTAAAAATTTTATTTTATTGGTACAGTCCCATCTGACCCCATTTGACCCAGCTATTCCCCTGCTGGGGATCTTCCCCAAAGAATTAAAACAATCATACCACAGTGATATATGTGCACCCATGTTCATAGCAGCACAATTTGTAATAGCTAAAATTTGGAAAAAGCCCAAGTGCCCATCAACTGGAGACTGGATAAAGAAGATGTGGTTTTTTAATAAAATGGAGTACTATTCAGCCATAAAGAATAAGAAACTAGAGACATTTATAGCTAAATGGATGCATATTGAGGCAATACTCTTTTTTTTTTTTTGAGGCAATACTCTTAAGTGAAATAAACAGAACACACATGAGTAAATACTGAATAGTTCCTCTAGAGTGAGAAACTGAAAGTGTAAATAACGACTTTTGTACTTATTAGACAAGGAACAGTAATTCTGTGAAGGAATGACAGGACAAAAGGACTCTGGACTAAGGGTAGTAAGTTCCAAGAAAGTCACTAGGAGGTATTGAGGGTTCCTCCAGAGAGCTTATTTATCCAGGTGCATCGCAGCTCCCCTCTCTACAAGGATGAAAGCTACTTTCTCCCTCAGGCACAGGAAAGATCCCAACAGGGGCTTCATCACTTGTCAGATGTAGGAAAAGACAGGCTCAACGACCCTTTCTGCAGCTAGTTTTCCAGGTGGTTTCAGCTTGAAATAGTCAATATATAAAATTGGTGTATTTTCAGATGGTGTTCTTAAACCTTTACATGTCAACTGCATTGTAAAACTGAAAGGTTTTTTTTGTTTGTTTTTTAGGGTGCTTCAAAAATGATACATTAGAAACCCAGGAAAATGCATTGTTTTTCTAGATTCAGAGCAAGTTGGTTGAAAATAAAACAACTTGGCCAAAGAAAATCTGTTGGCAACTTAACAGATGATTGTTAATTCACTGTCTATTTCTCCTGAAGTACACACATTTTAATTTGCTGTGCATTTCCCTACTCAGGACAGGAACCAATCCTCCTGGTCTGGTGTAGGGAGCAGAATGAGAAGGCAAGCAGGAGAGGGAGGGGCTGGCGGTTTTGTTGATGGGACATGTTCACACTCAACAGTGGCTCAAAAGGTGCTATGACCTTAGGATGGTCATGA
Source organism: Heterocephalus glaber (assembly GCF_000247695.1). The sequence goes on along the minus strand of NW_004624733.1, from coordinate 42,028,833 downwards.
GGTATACGCTCTGGGCTCATTCTGTCTAAAATTTGCTATGTTCACTGCCTCCAGGGTGATCAGGGATTATTTTCAACTCACTCGAGGTAGAGGTGGGTCAAAATGTTCTGTGGAATTGTCTGTATTGATATACACAATGTACGTCCATCATGGCTCTGGCTGGCCTGGGCAGCCTCTTTCTCAAGAAAGCGTCTCTTAAGGGAACCAAGCAATCTGAGACTCTCTCCCCATGCCATTTCCTTACATCACACCCACAGGTAAATCACTACCCCACTGTTGTTTACATAGTGAGAGGTCTCCAAAGTTTGCAACTAATGAACCATGACACGATCATTTCTTGAATCTGAGCACAATACGTTAGCCATTTTTCACCGTAAGAATGAACACATTCAGAACAGCGCCTTAATTTGTATGTCTTGCTGCCGGGCAGCTTGGAACCACCAGTGATACATGCATGACTGTCCCATCAGGCAGCACTGGACAGCCATCAGGTGGCACAAGCTGCCCAAAAGCAGTCATGCAGTACACCTGGTGGTTCGAGCTGGCGGGAACATGTCAATGCTATGTGGCCTCCAAAGCTAGTGTATAAGATTTGCAACTTCTTTCCTCTCCTGGAACGTTCGCCTATGGGATGCTCCCTCAGAACCAGCCACCCTCCTGTGAGAGGCCCAACCCACGCAGAGTAGCCCAGCTAAGCTCTCAGCCCACACCATCATCAGCTGCCAGCTGTGGTGAAAATCCTGCCCAGCTGAGCCTCTAGCAGAGTAAAATTCTAGTGATTTCACATATATTTCAAAGCTCAGTACTGCTTTACCTCTTAATTTTTTTCTCACCTGTAGGTATTACATCACACCTGTGGTTCTAATTTTTAAACTACTAATGAAGTTGTCATCTTTTCACGTTCTGGGAAATTGGTATTTCCTCATCTGTAAAATAAACAGTGTGGAAATGATCAAAGTATGTTATATGTATGTACAAATATGGCTTAGTGAAACACATTTTGTATACTATGTACTAACAAACAAAGTCATATATCCTGACTTTTTCCTATTCATTTGTAAAGATCCTTTAAAATCTCCAGATTATATAATAGTCTGCTGGGCATATTGTGGAAAGATGCATTAGTGTCATAATTTTTCATTTCCTTTTTTGTATATTTTAATAATCAGTTCTTTAATGTGAGGAAATACATCAAAAACTTAATATGGCTTGGTTGTATTAAGAAATCCTTCTCTGCCTTGAGGTCGTCAAGTTATTCCTTCACATTCTTCTAAGACTTATAGTTTTGGGGGTGGGGATTTAACTCAGTGGCACCGCACCTACCTTGCAAGTGTGAGGTCCTGAGTTCAATCCCCGGTATGGAGGGTGGGGTGGGGGGGAGAGTTATAGTTTTGCCTTTCACACAATTAAAGGATAAAAATCCAAAATTTTTTATGTGTACCACTTTTGTGTTTCAGAGTACTACCAAATCATTCATTCTTTTCCATATTCCTTTCAATCTTCCTCCATGGTTATGTCTTCCGTCATAGAGGCTTTTTACATTTTACTTTTCCTTAGGTTTTTAGTAAAAAAAAAGTTGTGGCAGTCATCATGATATTATTAGCTTTGTTTAGATGCTCTGGGATTACATTCACTAAATTTTGTTTAGGATGTTCACATCTCTTGCTCATGGACAATAGCAACCAGAAATTTTTCTTCTAGTATGTCCCTTATCTGATTTTAGTACTGGGTGATTTTAGGCTCATTCTTCTCTGGAAGATTCTGTGTAAGACATGAATAAACTATTACTTGAAATTTTGGTAGATCCTCCTTTAAAAACTGGGCACAGGCCAGGGATTTAGCTCAGTGGTGCCTGCCTCGCAAGCACAAGGTCCCGAGTTTGATCCCTGGTACCAAAAAATAAAAATTAAAAAATAAAAACTGGGCCTATTTTCTTTGTGGGACTTTAATCCAGATTGAATTCCTTTGATAATTTTGAGGCTACTCATACTTGGGAAAGTTATTTTCCTAGGAATTGCCAGGAAATGAGAGAATTTAAAAGAACAGTTGTAAAAAAAGGGGGGGGGTGCTTTACAGATAATTAAATGCCCAGAAAAGTACACTCATCTCAAGTATGAAATAATGAGACCCATTATTCCCTAGAGGTAAGATGAATATAATTATTTTTGTTCTGCTTATTCTCCACTCCTACTATGAGCTTTTCTAATTCTTTTTTTTTTTTTTCTTTTCTAATTCTTTTTAAGCTCGCTGGCAAGATGAAAGAAACTAGCATTTTATAATATGTTTGAGCTCTCAAGTGTTTGCTTATTACAAATTTGGCAAAACTAGATATGAAGTTCTGTAAAACTCAACAATTTTATTTAAGTTGTGATATAACTTTTCTGGCTTGCTACTACTGTGGCTCACATTTTACAAATGCTGAATCATTAGAGGATATTAGTTCATTTTTTTAGAGGAAAAAGGATCTGAACATAAAGCCTGAATTCTACCCAGTGGCCTTCAGAGTGCAGGAAGGAAGCGAGTTTCATCTGACAGTGCCAAAGAGAAGTGCAGGCATGAGTCACCTGGTTAACTCCACCTCCTGGGAGGACAGCCTGGGCTCCACGTGTTCCTGGTTGTCTCAGTGACTGGTGACCAGAGAGCTCAAGGAAGCAAGCATGGTATGGAAGCTGACTGTTTTGCTCCCTGTGAGATAATTTCTAATTCCTACAACATTTATCAGTAAATTAAATAGCAAAAGTAATAATAACCTTTACTTTTCAATTTAGTATGGCAAAAGTAATCACTTTCTGAGAACAGATTAAATACTATATACTTTGTGACATAAGTTGACTTTAGATTTGAATCAGAAGTGGTAACAAGTAGGAAGAAAATGCAAAGGACAGTACACCTGCATATTTCAGAATGATTTCTTCTCAAATGAATGGCTTTGAGAGTGAAGAAGTAACCTAAAAGTTTTAATAACAGCCAAGTACATAATTTGTATTCAGAATATTAAAAAAAATGTTAGTGACAGTGAGGTAGACAGTTACCTGTGTACATTTCTTTTTTCCAAATACTCTTTCTAGTCTAACTGGATTGTCTAAGATCTAGATGCAGTTTCAAAAAATAAATTCCTAAACTTAACTTATGGCTGCACTTTTTACCTAAATACAGTTTCCAATGATGCTTGTGAAAGCTGGCAGTTATTAAACACCATTAGAAAGTAAAATACTAGTCTTCCAGTCTCAGACAGTCACAGTTTTAGAGCCAATAACAACTTATGAACAGATGAAAAACATTTTATGGATGCTTTCTTAACATTCCCAAGGTTATCCTGCATGAAGTGTCTGTTTGATGAGGTCTAACTTATAAAGTTTTACCCACAATTACCTACCTACTCATCACTTTCTCCTCAGGATGAATTCTGTGCTATTCAATATGGAATGGATCTCACCTGGAAGATTTCTCACATGCATTTTACTCATACGGTTTTTCTCAATTATGAGTCCTCTGATGATTAGTAAGAGATGAGCTCTGACTAAAAGCTTTCCCACATTCTTTGCATTTATAAGGCTTTTCTCCAGTGTGAATTCTCATATGTGTCATCAGGGATGAGCTCTGTCTGAAGGCTTTCCCACACACTTTACAGCTGAATGGTTTCTCTCCAGTGTGGATTCTCTGGTGCTGAATTAGGGCTGAGCTTTGGTTGAAGGCTTTTTCACAGTCATTACATTTATAAGGTTTCTCTCCAGTATGAATTTTTCGATGAGTATTCACTGCTGAGTGGGAACTGAAAGCTTTCCCACATTCCTTGCAATGATACGGTTTCTCTCCAGTGTGAATTCTGTGGTGGATGTTAAGCCGTGAGATCCAGGAGAAGGCCTTCCCACATTCATCACACTTGTAGGGCTTTTCTCCAGTGTGAATTCTCTGATGCTGGATAAGTGCTGAGCTTTGGCTAAAGGCTTTCCCACATTCTTTACATGCATATGGTTTCTCACCAGTGTGAATTCTCTGATGTATAATAAGGGCCGAGTGGTAACTGAACACTTTCCCACAGTCATTGCAGTGAAAAGGTTTCTCTCCAGTGTGAATGCGATGGTGTCTACTCAGCCTTGATATTGAAGTGAAGGCTTTTCCACAATGACTACACTCATACGGCTTCTCTCCAGTATGAATTCTATGATGCTGGATGAGAGATGAGCACTGACTAAAGGCTCTCCCACATTCATTACATTTATAGGGCTTTTCTCCAGTATGAATTCGCTGGTGATTGTTAAGGGATGAGCTACCTTTAAATGTTTTGCCACATTCCTTACATTTATAGGGTCTCTCTCCAGTGTGCATTCTCTGGTGCCCAATAAGAGAGGTGGTAAAACTGAAGGCTTTCCCACACTCATGGCATATGTAAGGCTTCTCTCCTGTGTGAACTCTCAGGTGCTGTGTCAGGGACGAACTTTGGCTGAAGGCCTTCCTACATTCCTTGCATTTGTAGAGCTTCTCTCCAGTATGGATCCTCTGATGCTTACTCAGGGAAGAACTGTGGAGGAAGATTTTCCCACAGATATTACATTTATAACATTTACGCACTGTGTTGACTCCCAGTTGTTTAAACAGAATTGAATACTGCTGTGAACGAGGTTTCCTTCCTTTGGAAACAAGTCCAGGTTTTCTAGTAAGTGACGATGGTTTTGGACCAAGACTTTTCCCAAGTTCAATACCTTTGAAGTTCTTTTCTTTTATGTATGTGTTTTTGATGGTAACTAATACTTTCCTGAGAAGTTTATTCTTTCTACCTTGTTGCTTCTCCAACTTGTCCTCATCTATGTAGGTTTTGCCCAAACTGAAGTCCAAAGGATGATCCACTAGGAATTTTTTCATGGCTTCTTGATTTTCTTCTTTGGAAATGGTGGCTTCAAACAAGCTCTCCCATCCTAAAGTAAATAAAACATGTAAGCCTCCTTGCATTGGGAAAAAAAGAAAATGACATCACAATACTTAAGTACAGCTAACAAATGTAGCCTTGACATCTTGGTGAAGGATGGAGACAGGAGCCCAAAAGAAAGAAGCATAATGATAGACATGTATGAGTGGGAACGGTCCAGAGAAACCTACATGTAGAGGGGCTGAGGAACTCAAAGGGAAACTCTTCCAAGGGGAGGAGAAGGTAACCAGTAGCAAGACACTTCTAGTAGAGCTTGTATTATTACTTTGCTTCACTCTCTAGGTCTATCGCCAGTGTATACAGGTATATCATAATGGAAATCTGCAGAAGGGCCAAAAATAAGTTGTCCCCAAAGAGCTCTGTCCAACACAGGGTTTCAGTACTGTTACTGTGGGATTCAACAGAGTGCTACAAATCATGTGGTGGGCATTCACTCCATTAATACTTACCAAGGGCCCACCTACAGAAAGAAAGGTCAAAGCTCTGAGAATAACAAGCAACAGGCTAGAAAAGGGCTGACTCTTATAGGCTTAGATTCTTTTTTTTTGGTACCGGGGATCAAACTCAGGACCTTGCGCTTTCAAGGCAGGCAGTAGAACCACTGAACTAAATCTCCAGCCCTTAATGTTTTTTTTTTGGGGGGGGTTTCCAGGGATTGAACTTGGGACCTTGCATTTTTGAGGCAGGCAGTGGAACCACTGAGTTAAATCCCTGGCCCCCAAGGGTTACATTCTAATAGCCAGATACTGATAATGACTGAGCAACCAAATCAACACAGAAGTACTAGGGATTGAGGAGAACTGCGAGGAACCAAACAAAAACAAGGCAATGTGTAACAGGAGTGAATGAGCTGATACTTTACAAGGGGTGATAAGGAAATGACATTTAAAGATAAAATCTAACTAGCAAGAGCAGGACAGGCAAAAATGTGGATATAAAGATGATTCCAGTTAGAAAGGACAAAGGCCCTCAGGCAGGAATAGGCTGAGGGAACAAGAGGAGTGCTGCTAATGGGGAAAGAGGCAGGCAGGGACCCTATCAGGGAGTCTTGTAGGATTCAGGAAAGCATTTGGAATTTCTTGGGAGTTAGCAGGAACACAGTATATGGTTTTTGTTTTAAAAGGTCCATTTTCATTGTGTGATAAATGGGAAAGAAAGGACAGGTACAGAGCAGCCATTTAGGAGGCTGGTGCAGGTGCCCTAGTTGGAAGCTGGCACTGGCGTGCGGTGGTAGAGAAGCAAAGAGGTGGGCACATTTGGGATGTTTTCGACACAGTGGCTTTTTAACCATAAAACACAGTCATTTACTCTTTGGACATTTTACTCTTGATATTACACCTCTGTATTCCCATAGCTATCTCAACAATGTTTTAAAAAGAGCAAAACTGGAAACTAAAATTTCTGAAAGAAGACTGTGTAACAATCCAATGAGCTGGCAGATTCCTTCCCTGTGAAGAGACTGTGCAGAGGAAATGGAACAGATGATTCCAGGGTAAGCCTCAGCTTAAGGCTTGGGTCACTTAATCAAGATTCAGATACTAGAAACACTAGAAGAGTACATGCTTGAAAAGAATTGTTTTGCCCACCTTTTCGATTATGCAGGATAGACCACACAAAATGACTCATTGATTCAAAAGAAATAAATGTATTTTATTAAGACACGTACTTTCTTGACTAAAAAGAAATATATAACCATTTTTTAAAAATTAACCCAGAAAACTGTATGTGACAGGTAAGCTGGACCATCCCCTTGACTGGGTTGAGATTAGTAAAGAACTCTTCTGGGTGCATCCGAGTGGGTCACGAGGGTGTGACCTTGGGCACTGGGTCCGATTCCTGCTCCCTCCTCTCTGGCACTGTCCCCTGATGCTCTGCTTCCTCGCTACCCAGACTGAAACCATGAGCTACAGTAAACCTCTCTGCCCTTCAGTTGTGGGTGTGGGGTATTTTGTCATGCAGCAGGAAAGACAACTAGTATACTATAAAAATGAAAACACAGTTCACTCGTAGGCACATCATGAAAAATACAACCATTGTTTTATGTAGGACTTCACTTTGTATATAAAAAATCACTTTCACTTAAAAAATAAAAATGGCCTGAAACTTCCTCCACTTTCCCCCTCCTCACCATGTCAATAAATGTAGGACAATACCAGCATTTTAATGGCTACATATGCCTGAAATATGAACATATCATTTAATAAATTCCTTTCTGAGAGTCATTGAGCTTCTTTTTGGACCTGTTATCCCTACAGTCCTAACTAACATTCTTTTGCAAAGTCTTTGCAACTTGGTAGAATTATGGATTTTACTATAAAAAAAGATGGAATCAATTTTAATATCAGAAAATCTAGTGTCACATAATCATTTGTGTGGTTGTTCTACTGTATCATTCTATGGACACGTTATCATTGTGTTTTGGGTGCTACTGTTTGCTTTTTTGCTTGTTTAATTTTGAGACAGGTTCTTGCTAAATTGCCCAGGTTGCCCTCAAATCCTCTCTCCTCAGGCTCCCAAGTATGCAGCTAGGATTACAGGTGTGTGCCACTGATTTTAATAAAGCCAGATCTCTGGAAAGACTGTGCCACTCAAAACCCCACTAAAGATGCAGCTTACTACTTGGCGCATTCGCAAAATACTGGATATGTATATCTTAATGTTTGGTAATTTTTAAAAATAACTTTATAATCAAACACACATTAAAATCATTCAAAAAAGAACAATGCAAGGGAAAAAACTACAATAATATTCAAATACAGTAGAACTCAACTAAAACAAAACTGAAAAGCACTTAAAATTTCATCCGTGTGTATCCTTAGTTACACTTTCAGTTCCTCACACAAGAGAAACTATTCGATATTTACACGTGTGTCCTATTTATTTCACTTAAGAGGATGGCCTCATTATGCATCCATTTAGCTATAAATGTCTCTAGTTTCTCATTCTTTATGGCTGAGTAGTATTCCATTTTATTAAAAAACCACATCTTTATCCAGCTTCCAGTTAATGGGCACTTGGGCTGTTTCCAAGCTTTAGCTATTACAAACTGTGCCGCTATAAACATGGGTGCACATATATCACTGTGGTATGATTCTTTTAATTCTCTGGGGAAGATCCCCAGCAGGGGAATAGCGGGGTCAAATGGGACCTCCAGTCCTAATTCTTAGAGGTATCTCCATACTGATTTCCACAGTGGTTGCACCAGTCTGCACTCCCACCAACAATGGAGCAGGGTTCCTTTCTCTCCACACCCCCACCAGCACTGGTTATTGGTTGATTTCTTGATAGCAGCCATTCTTTCTGGGGTGAGGTGGAATCTCAGCGTTGTTTTCATCTACATCTCTCAAATGACCAGTGATATTGAACATTTTTTCATATATTTGTTTGCTGCTTTTACTTCCTTGTCTGAGAAATGTCTGTTCATTTCAGATGCCCATTTTTGAACTGGGTCTTTGAATTTGGAGGGTCTGATTTTTTTCAGTTCTTTATATATTCTAGATAGTAATCCTTTGTCTGAGGTACAGTTGCTGAAAATTTTTTCAATGTTTGGTAATTTCATAAAGGGAAACAGTATTTCATTACTGTAGTTTTAATTTCATTGATTATCGTGACGTTAAATATTTTTCAAAATATTCTTTGAAGATTTTGGGTTCACGATCTTTAAATTTTCAATCATAATACTCATACCTTTATGTTACAATATTTATTCTTTACTCTTTTAACTACTTTATACCTCTTTACATCATACCTGTGTATTCCCACAGCTATCTCAGCAATATTAAAAACAGGAAAAACAGGAAACTAAAATTTCCAAAAGGAAGATTGTATATTAAAATAAGGCTTAACAATAAAATAGAGTGGTTTTGAAGAGGTAAGCCTGCATTTACTTAAAGTTGAATAAATGAAGGACATTCACAATTTAAAACAGTCTTGAGAATACATAGAATCAATCTTTGTCTTTCTGTCTCCCAATCACAAACACTCAGACTCAGTCTGAATGGAGAACAGTAAAATACTAACAGTGGTTGTTACTACATTACAGATGAGTCTCCTCTTTTTGTTCCCTTCAATCTTAATCTTCACTCTCTGTTCTTTTAAAAATACCAATTATAGGGCCAGGGATTTAGCTCGGTGGCACCATGACTGTCTCACAAGCGCAAGGTTCTGAGTTTGATCCCCAGTACAATAGAATAGAATACAATACAATACAATACAATACAATACAATACTATACAATACTAAGTATAGGGCCGGGGATGTAGCTCAGCAGCACAGTGCCTGCCTGGCAAGGGCAAGACCAAATTCAATTCCTGCTACAAAAAAAAAAAAAAATCCCCAAGTATAACTTGTACAAACTAAAAGTAATTTGGTAAGAGGCTCAAAAAACAAGTCAATTTTGTATTAATGATTTCTTTACCAACCAGAAAGTTCAGAGCCTGACCTGCAACTCATCCATAGCCACCATTCTGGTCCTGACGATATATTTATTTTCTAAATTTCCACCTGGAATTTCTATTGCATTATACAATTATTCCTGCAACCCGATTCCCCCAATTGTTGGAAACAAAAGATTCCTAAAAGAAAGGACTTGAATTGCAAAGGAAAGGGCCCAGTGAGTGCCAACTAATTAAAGAAAAAAATCCCTCATAAAATGTAACGAATTTTCTGAATTCCAAAGGCAAAGAAGATACCCTCTAAGATTTCAGACAAGACAGAAAAGAAAAAAAGAGGTGACCTGGGCCCAGGGGGTAGCTCAGTGGTTCCGGTGCCTACCTCACAAACACAAGGTCCCAAGTTCAATGCCTGGTACCAAAAAAACAAAGTGGTGACCTGTACTGTAGAGAGGAGAAATAACCAGGGCCCAAACACCATGGAGCAGTCTGGACACCCTGATGAGGAAAACACTGATGCTGATTCTAGATCCAAAGACAATTCTCAAAGGAGAGGAAAAAAGAAACTGATTTTAGACTCATACAAATATCACACATACAAACTTCTCCGAAAAAAGAATTCATGAACATGTTCTGATCAAACCCCAGGGGAAACATCTGAAGACTGAGTTCATAAATGGAGACCTAAGACTGAACTGAAAGAAAGATTATCTCCTGCCAGAGAGAGAAATAATTTCTGCATAAGCCAGCCAGCCTCTGGTACCAAAAGCAAAGGACAAAAATCAAAGCAGAACATTTAGACATTATACACTGCATTACACGTTCTGCAAATTACAAGATTCATTTGACAAAAGTGCGATCCGTACTGGGAGAATTCATCTCTCCCTCTGAACCTGATGACTTTGCCACTCCCAGCACTTCCTTCCAGGTCTGGCACTTCACTGGCACATCAGGGAGGCCCTGATGAGTGTCTCCACCCCCTGAGGAGTGTCTTTGCCCCCTGATGAGCGGCTCCTCCCGTTTCCCCAGCACTCACCTAGACACATGCCTGGTGGCGTTCCAGTTCCTTCCATCTGGGGATCTCCCGTTTGCTCCAACTGGGAGATGACCTTTGGCTTGGCAAACAGAATCCCTGTGATGAATGAGAAGAAGACATGACGGGGCATCCTGGCAGAAATCCCCCCCTGAAGTCCCTGGGACAGGGAGGGACACTGGGGAAGGAAGAGGTCTGGTCATGGAAGGGTTTAAAGCTGAGCTCCTAAAAATGGCCAGGAGCTGATCTCAGGGTGGTTCTGTGCTTCCTCAGCTGGAACATTTTAGGGCTCCCAGGGAGACAAAGCTGGGCAGGGGGGCTGGGGAAAGCATAAAAAAGAGAAGGTGCTCTTTGTCACCCCAGTGAAACCCACACCTGTCTGCACAGCTGAGGGGAACAGCAAGCAGCTGCCACTCTGAGCCCCTCTGTGGCCAGACTGACCAAGCCCTTCAAACCTCCCACCTCACAGGGCCCACGATGCTCCCACGGCAGATCCACGTCCCGGGAGAGGCCTTACCCGCAGAGACCAGGTTGCTGTAGTTCTCCAGCATGACCTCCCGGTACAGGCTCCTCTGACCCGGGTCCAGCTGCAGCCACTCGTCCTGGCTGAAAAGCACTGCCACATCCCTGAAGGTCACTGACCTCTGAAACAGCAAAGCCATTCCTGCTCAACCAAGAGCACCCCCAAAGTGGGACAATCAAAAGCAAACCCTGCTACAACTCAGGGCTCTGAGTGTTTCAAGTTCAGTGAGGTTTTTTGGACAATGGCTGTTACTGAACACATTTCTCATGTGCCTGTGAGGGACACACTGTGCCCTCAGAGCTTAAACACAGCAGCCGAATGCCTGAGATCCAGGAATAAAATCAGAACGAGAGGAGCACAAAACTTCAGACCTGGAAATCTAGTCATCTACCCCAGTGCTCACAGGTGACTAAAACCGAGTCAGGCTTTAGAAGGTGACTCGCTCCCTCACTCAGCACTAGGTGGGAGAGCATGTGGCATGCGGAGGGGAGGTCAGATGCTCCCCTTCCATCACCGCCTTTGGCCATGTGCGTGCTGGGGGAGGACAATGACTCAAGCGCAGGAGAGCTTGGGACGGCCCGCTGGTGGGCGGCACAGCCTCTGAAGGAGAGCCACGGACAGGGGTGTGGTGAGGGATCCCCTCGCCACCCCGGAAGCTTTTGCTCCTCTCTGTCCTGCCTCTCACTGCTGCACAAGTCACTGCTCTGAACCAGCAGTCCCTTTTGCTTATTAAGAATCACTACACTTTTATTCGGACACATTAATCATACATAATCATGATATTCACTGTGGTATTTCCACACATGCATACAGCATGGATTGACCATTTTAAAAAAGCAAACTAGAAAAGATCAGTGAGCAAGAGAACAAAAAATGTTAATCCAACTTTCTGCCACCAGAAAATGCTGTAACTTTTTACTATATGCCTTTTTACATGCAAATATGGTTCAATGTTCAACCAAAAATAAAATTACATTATATACTCTAACTCAACATTTTTTATCACTGTAGAGATGAACTAGTTTGTTTAATCTACAGGTGGACGTTTATGTTGTTTCCACTACAAATGCTGGGTTTAACATCCCTGTACATCATCATGAAAGCATACCGAGATTATTTCCTTAGTATATATGTCTAGATTCGGATCACAGTTTGCTTTCTCTTTACCAACCCCAATAAACCCAGGCAGGAGATCATAAGGTCAGGGTCTTCACGAATGTGTAAGGGCAAAGCAAGTTAAGAGTAAGTGGCCTGGGGATGGGCTGTAGCTCAGTGGGAGAATACCTGCCTAGCATGTATAGGCCCTGGGTTTGATTTTTTTAAAAAAAGGGGTTCAATTCTCCCTATTGGGAACAAAGGAAGTGGCATTTCCCTCTACACCTTTCCTTTCAGAATTTCTGGCTTTTTCCTTTTCAGATGTATGTCAATCTTTTTAATGACTTAGTCACTTGCCAATCTCACAACCCAAGGAAGTTTTCTCACGGAAGTGGTAACCATCTCTTTGACTGTAATCATCAAGACAGAATAAACAGATTCCTAACAAAAGAAAGTCCTGCCAACCAGAAGCACCAACTGAGCATTAACTGTATGATCAGGAACTTTGTATGGGGTCCAAATAACTCAAACTTTAACCAAAATTTTTTGATCTCTATTTCTCCATTCACCTTATAAAAGCTTTCTTCTCTTGCTCTTTTGGGTGAAACCCACAACCACCTCTAGCCTGATACCTGCTCAAATAAACTCTACAATTTCAATATGCCGAAGTTTGTCCCATTTTCCTGCAAAGAGATGAGCCTAACTTGTCACCTGACTCCCAACTGCACAACTTCCTTGATATACTGGGTTGTATGCACTTAGCCCTTTAAGGTAGGAAAGTGAAGTGCACCACAATCTGGCTTTTTATTCAACAATAAAATGATCTTCTTTCTCTTCTACCTTTGTGGAGAGGTCTTCTGGGTTGGGAGAGTGTTCTTAATTATATTTCCTCCCAAAACCATGATGATACAGAGTAAGTGCCAAGAATGGGCAGAGCAAAGCAACCCTTGGGAAGAGGGCACTTCCCACGTTAGGGAAACTGGGCCCTACACCACTGGCCAGACTTCCGTTTGTTCTGGACACCCTCCATTCACCATCTACACCAGCCTGGTCCTGCACACTGGTGAGGAGTCTGCCTGACAGCTCCTGCTGACAAAGAGGTTTCTTTCTTCAATCTTTCTGGAAAATCACCTGGATTTTTACTATGCAGTCATTTCTTGGTATCTGTGGGTGATTGGTTCCAAGACTCCCTGCAGATACCAAAAGCAAAGTATGTGTAAGTCCTTGTTGTAGTTTATATCTAGATGTTCCCCAACAGTTTCATGCGACCATAGGTGGAGCTTTGAAAGGTGACTAGATTTGGGGGCTAGAAGGTGGGGTCCATCAGGTAGGAGGAGGTGGGTCACTGGAGGAGTAGCCCAGAAGGGTGTCTCTCTCTCACTCCTCCTTTATCTCTCTCTGCCCTCTGCCAGGAGGTGAGCAGCTTTCCTCTACGTGCCTCTGCCATGCTGCCCTGCCTTCAGCCAGCTGACTATGGGCTGAAACATGAGCCAAAATAAATCTTTTCTCCTTGAAGCTGTTGGTCTTGGATATTTTGTACCAGCAACAAGGTAACTAAGACAGTCCCTTATATAATATGGTGCAGTATTCGCATATAACTTAGGTACATGCTCCATATAGTTCAAATCACCTCCTGATATACCTAGTACACTGGAAATGCAATGTAAATAGCCATTATACTGCATTTTTTAGGGAATAATGACAAAAATAAAGGTCTGTACATGTTTAATACGAACTCAATTTTTTTCAAAAATTTTTGATCTGCAGTTGCTTGAACTCCCCTATGCAGGACCTGCAGATGTACTCCCAGACACTGGCTGTCTTTGGTTCCTTGAGGGCAAAGACCATGTTTCTCTTTGAACTCCTGGTGTTAGGGATTTAACTCCTCTCTGTCTTTGTCCTCCATCGGGCAAAACGGTAGCTGGATGCCTCCCAGAGCTCTGGCTGTGGCAGTGGATGGGGTTGGAGCCTAATTCAATTCCTAGTCAACAAGCATTTCACTGGCAACAGCAGCTCTTTCCTTCCAGTGCCCACCTCCCAGGCCTTCGGGCCCTCCACAGGCTCCCAAGCTTAGAAAAGCTCACCCACGGGCAGAATTACTCTGCCACCTCTGAACCCGCAAGGCCCAAGAGGCCACCCCTCACTCACCTGAACCTGGGCTGGCAGCAACCTCCTGGCCATTTCTCCCTTCGTTTCCCTTCCGGGAGAAGGCACCTGCAGTGGAGAAACAGATTTCGTCAACCTGCCTGCACTCCACCCGCACTGGAACCAACTGGGTTAGAACCTAAGCATCTGAACAGCACAGGCATGTCCTAGTCAGTGTGGCCTTGTACCTTTTCCAGCCAGTAATTATGAATAAAGATGAATGAAATGAAGGGATAACCCACGCGTACTGGCAAAATAAAGGGCATGATCACTCATGGCTCGCAGAGATGGTAATGTGAAAAGACAAATACCCCGCACATCAGCACTTCAGCTCAAGAATAGCATCGCTGGCTAGAAATGAATTTCAGATACACAGAAAAGGGGCTGAGGTGCGTCTCAGCGGCAGAACTCGGGATGCACCAGGCTCCATCCTCAGCATCCTCCCTCCCAAATAATAAAAATAGAAATTTAGAGAAAATGGAAGTAATTCTGCAAGTGAGCAAAACTCATCAAAGATCACAGTTAAATCACTCATGGATTAACTGGAGGAAAACAATGTCAAACAAGCAAGACGGACAAAAGCGAAAAACGGGAGTTTAAACGGGGGGGGGGGGGGGGTCGGGGAGGGGTAGCCCCAGGAACGGGAACTGCGGAGCGCCGCCCGGGCTCGCGGACCTCGAAACCGAGCAGTTTCCGGCAGTCTCTTTCCCGGGCCGGCCGTGAGGAGCCTGGCCTGCCGCCGAGGCGCTGGCGGACCTCGGCGGCGGCAGCTCGGCTCGGGGCTGGAGGGAGCGACCGTCCCGTTAACGCCCCCTCCGGCCGCGTCCACCTGCCGAGGCCGGGGTCGGACCGGGCGCCTGGGCTCGGCGAGGAACAGCGCGGCCGGGCCTGGGTGTCGGCCCTGCCGCAGGACAGCGCGTCCCTGGCCCCTCCCTGGCAGCCGGTACCTCAGCCCGCCCGGGCAGGGACTGCAAGCTGCGCACCGTGCAGAAGTCGAGCTCAACACCTAGCGCAGGGACATTTCTCGCGGCCGCCGCCGCCGCCGTCGTCGCTCACCCGCTGGGCGCAAGTGCGCGTGCGCAACAGAGAGTCGTAGCGTTCCCTGCCTGGACCGCCGCGCTTGTCCTTTTTGGCCTACATTTCCCAAAGGCCACCGCGAGACACCTGGTACGGTGTCTGAGAAGTGAAGGAGGGCTGAATGCTAGGGAAAGCACTCTGGCTGGTGTTCGTGAGAAGGCTGGAGGCGTATCTTTCGGTTCCGAACATCTGCCCCTCCTTACTGCACTCATTTTGTTCGAAATTGTAGTGACAATGATATTAAGGAAGGACAAGTGTATGTATTTAAAAATGTGGACGACTAGCCATCCATTGCAGTTTCCTGTCAGGTTGTAAGAGGATTGTTAGAATCTACAATTTGTCTAAATTTTGTAACCTACAAAAGATGTGCGTGTGTGTGTGTGTGTGTGTGTGTGTGTGTGTGTGTGTGTGTGTGTGTGTGTGTTGTTTGGTTATTTGCAGTGTGGGGATGGACCCAGGGCCTCCTCATGATGAGCAAGGGCTCTGCCACTGAGCCCAGAAGATAAATATTTTAACTGAGACTCACACTGAGTCACAACAAAAGCTTAAACTCAGTATTTCCCTTTTCATAACACTCATTACTTCTTTTAAAGGGCTCCTTTAATCTTAAGATAAAGGCAGCCCTCCAAGATTGTTATCCTCCTACTCACAACTGCATCCTCAAGGACCAGCACTGCATGCACCAAAAAATATAGGTCTGCGTTGATGGGGCCAGATGCTGGGGATTGATCCCAGGGCCTTGTGCATGCAGAGCTACACCTCCAGCCCCTGTATTGATTTTTAAAATATCAAACATTATAGTTTACAAATACAGACATAAAGCCAAAGGATTCCTGAAGGTGCAAAACAAAGAGATGATCTAGGATATGCTAAGTAAATAATCTGAAAAAAGTCTGGGATCACAATGTTACAATAAAAAAACAAAGGTCATTTCAAAGTAAAAATAAATTGGACAAAATAAGCTGTTTCTGCCTCAAAATGATATTGTGAAGGTTATTTAATAACAGCATCAAAAACCGAGACGATTACAAGAGTGGCAGTGAAAGAATAAAGGTATAATGCCCTGGGGATGTAGTTCATAGAGCACTTGTTTAGCGTGGGCAAGGCCCTAGATTTACTCCTCGCTCCTCAGCACTGAACACACACACACACACACAGGTTATGATAGTATAATAAGGTTACTGTCTTATTCATGGGGATGGCATAAATACTAATTAACTTTATATGTACATTTTTATGCTTAAATATGTATGTTAAATACCTATCAGAAAACACTAAGCAATTAGAAATACATGACTTTGTAACTTGCCTCAAAGTAATTTTAAACTAATGCAACATTCTTACTGATAGTAAAAGACTGATATACATACATTCAAAGTTATGCACACATTACAGGATAAAGCAAATAAAAATTACATTAATGTCATCAATAACCAAGATTTTCAGACTAACCAAAAAGAAATACAAATAAAAATTTTAAAGAAGTTAAGTGAAAGGGCTATTAACTTATGTTTAAATTGGAAATATCAATAAGCAAGTTTTGGTTCTTTCTTTAGAAAAATAAAATCAACCTTTCCCTGTCTCCATCCACAGTAAAGGCCTAAAAGGAATGATAATTCAATAGCAATTAGCGAAAAAAATGTTTAACACACAAAAGGCTCATCTCTAAGATGAATTATAAGTGGCACTGGTGCCTGAAAGCTGGAAAGCTAGCCAAGGGTCAGGTCAAAAGAAGGAGCCAGCCTGAAAGATTTCTACTGATAAAGACGGAAGAATTTCATTGTTAACTGCAAAGGACTGAAATTCATCAAACACTCTAAGAATCTATCTTCTACTCTTGCCAAAATAGAGTAAAAGGAAGCGGAATTACCCTCCCACTCTACTTCTTGTTCTGTTTGTGATGCTAGGAGTTGAACCCAGGGCCTCATGCTAGGCAACTGATCTGCTATTGAGCTATATCCTCATCCCCTACCCTCCCACTTCAACATGCAACACCAACACCATCCAAAGATAAAACATACACCATGAGGTGACAAAGGACTTTGGTTCCTGAGGAGCAAAAATCAAATCAAGTGAGTCCTACAGTTGTCTACCTTATTGCTTTGACAGAATCCAGGTTAAGGCACAGAAGAAGTGTTAGCAAAATCCAACAGACAATCTTGAGAAAAATCTCTCACTATACTAGTAATATAAAAGAGCTTCCTTCTCTACAAAATCCTACAGCTAAAACCACACTGAATGGTAAAAGAATGCTTTCCCCCTAAGATCAGGAGCAAGGCATGTACATCTGCTCCCACTACTTACATTATCATTCTAATGGTGTGCGTACCCATTGGGATAAGGTGAGAAAAAGCATCTGAACCAACAAGGAAAAAAGTAAAACTACCTTAACTCAAAACTAACACAATCTCTAGGTAGAAAAAGCTGATGGAATTATTATAGACAGCTAACCTAGAGAGAAATTAATATACAGAGGCCTGATGAGACACGATAACTAAATATGATGAGGAATCCTGGAATGGAAAAGGGAGCAATGAAAGGCATCAATGAAATAAACATGCATATGGAATTTAGCTAATAACAATTTATCAAGATTGGCTCATTAATTGTGTTATAAGGTACCAGAATACACCATTGTGTTAGTCAGCTTTCTGGAACTATAACAAATACCCAAGAGAATCAACTTATAAAGAGAAAAGGTTTATTTTGGCTCATGGTTTTAGAGGTTTCAATCCACAATCGGTTCACCCCACTGCCTTGGGCAGCACATCCTGGCTGGGGCATGTGGTGAAGCAAAATTGTTCAAGTCATGACCAAGAAGTTCCAGACAGGAACAGGAAGGGGCTGGATCCAGTGTCTCCTTCAAGGACATGCTCCCATTGACCTGAAGACTTCCTGCCAGGCCCCATCTGCTTGAGGCCCCCCCACCTCTTGACAGCACCCAGAGGGAGACCAGGCCTCTGATACAAGGGTCTTTAGGAGGCATTCAAGAGCCAAACCGTTGCAGCCACACAAAAATATGACACTTTAGCATAAGGATTGTTTTGAAGCAAAAGAGAATCAATGGGTGCAGAAACTTTTGAGAAATGAAAACTGCCATAAATCGCCACCCCTGGGAAGTTTTATAGCCATGAAGAAGATGGGAAGCAGTGCTGAGATAGACTTGCACAAACAAATCTGGTTTCCCTGTAATATTTACCTTCTTACAGTTTGCTTTCACTGGCTATCTAAAGCCCCTTGTCTTTGGTGTTTTATTTTCTAAAAATGTACTGTTCTTTTGTTAAGATGCTCTATGAGAGCCATGCATGCCTGTAATCACAGTTCTGTGAGAGGCAGGAGGGTTGCAAACCCCAGCCCACCCCAGAGCTCAGTGAAGACCCTCAGTTTAATCCCCCGGTGCTGGGGGAAAGGAAAGAGGCTATATCAGACACCATTGAGCTGACCCAGCACTGAAATCTCTCCCGTGCATGTGCAATGGAACTGTTGATAAACTCTTACTGTCTTTTGTTAATCTGATTTGCAAGGTTCTAGCAGGAAGACTTGGCGGTGGGAGGGAGTTAACCCTCTCCATAGTGTGAAATGCACCATATTAATGTAAGCTATTTATCATATGAATCTGGCTTTCATGGTAATTTTACTGTTTTTGCAACTTTTCCATAAATCCAACACTATTCTCAAATTTAAAAGTTGATATTAAAAATGAGATCTAGGACAACATTGGAATTATTCTAATATTAAGCAAGTAAGTATTATATGTGTTTAAATATTTTCATAGTGTAATTCACATTTCTTTGATTTGTAAAACATTTACTTACATTTTGTTTTCATTGATATTGTTGCCCATTAAAAAAAAAAATTTTCCCTTTCATAAGGCCTTGATGTTTTTCTTTAATTTTTAAATCATTTTATTGCAAATATTTTAGAGGTCTTTCAATTTTTCTCATAATAACTTATGACATTCTACATTGAAACATATAAGAGCCGGGGATTTAGCTCAGTGGTTTCGCCGCCTGCTACGCAAGCTCAAGGACCTGAGTTCGATCCCCGGTACCAAAAAGAAAGAAAGAAAGAAAGAAAACTATTTAACAGCAATTCTAAAAATCATTTGCTTTTCCAACACTTGAGATTCCACCTCACCCCAGAAAGAATGGCTGCTATCAAGAAATCAACCAATAACAAATGCTGGCGGGGGTGTGGGGAGAAAGGAACCCTTCTCCATTGTTGGTGGGAGTGCAGACTTCTGCAGCCACTGTGGAAATCAGTATGGAGATACCTCAAAGAACTAGGGCTAGAGGTCCCATTTGACCCAGCTATTCCCCTGCTGGGGATCTTCCCAAAAGAATGAAAAGAATCATACCACAACGATATATGTGCACCCATGTTTATAGCGGCACAGTTTGTAATAGCTAAAGCTTGGAAACAGCCCAAGTGCCCATCAACTGGCAACTGGGTAAAGAAAATGTGGGTTTTTTATAAAATGGGGTACTACTCAGCCATAAAGAATGAGAAACTAGAGACATTTATAGCTAAATGGATGCATATTGAGGCCATCCTCATAAGTGAAATAAACAGGATGCACATGTGTAAATACTGAACAGTTTCTCTAGTGTGAGAAACTGAAAGTGTAAATAAGGACTAAAGTGAATAATTGATAATTTGAAATAGGAAGTAAAGGTCCAAAGGGGTAGGGGAGGGGAAAGGAAAGAAGGGAAAGGAAAAATTATGAGAAAAGAAAAAAATGGAAATTAAATCTATGTAAATAGGGAAGGGTGGAGGGCACACAGGTAATGGGGAAAAAATAAGAACCAAGACACATCATGTACAGGTACAAGCACCCAATGATAAATGTAAATGTATTGTATACCTAAAATGTAGCAATAAAATAATTTAAGCAAAAAAAAAAAATCATTTGCTTTTCTATATACCAGGCACAGAAAGAAAATGTATGTTTAAATGAGATCCCATTTAACATAGCTATAAGAATAGCTATTCAAAATTATCTAGTCAATAGTGGACAAAATCTTTTAAGATTTATTAAGAATGCTTTATACTTTATTTAAAGATGTAGAGAAGAGCTAAATAATTTATGAGATATAAAATGGTCATGGATAGGAAGACTCAATTATGCAAAGATTCTAGCACTCTTCAAATTGATCTGTATGTTCAATCTATCCCAAAAGGAAATGTATTCCAAAAGGATTTCTATAGAATTTAATATATTGACTCTAAAATTTATGTAGAAAATAAAAGGACTAAGCATAATCAAAGAGTCTAGGATAAAGCCAGATGATATATCAAGATGTAACACAAAGCTGTATGAATTTTTAAGTGGCAAGAGAATATAGATATACAGATGAACTGAAAAGAATACAGCCCTTAAAATAAATTATGCCTAGATGAAAATCCACGAATAGAAATCCATACATATTTCCAATTATAGCCATGCAGTAACATGACAACGTTTTCACTGATAACAAATAGCATAGACAACAGAGGCTATATCAAATAGCCTAGGTAGGCTGTGCCATCTAGGTTAGTTTAAATATAATCGACGATGTTCACACAAAGATGAAATCACCTAACAATACATTTTTCAGAATATACCCCTGTCATTCAGCAACACATGACCATATATGGAAAACTGACAACACAAATCATACAGAAAAAGACAAAGTATTAATGAATAATTGGGGATACATTGGGCAACCATCATCGAAAGGAATAGGGTTTTCAGACATTTGATCAAACATATTTCGGGCAAGTGTGTAAGGTTGTTTCTGGATGAGATGAACATTTAAATCTATAGCCTGCGTAAAGGAAAGTGTGTTAACATAATGTGAGTGGGTCTCATTCAGCCAAGTGAAGGTCTGACTAGCACTAAAAGGAAAGGGAATTCCTCTTGCCGTGACTGCCTTGAGCTGGGACAGCCATTTTTTCCTGCCTTTGGTCTTGAACTGAAGCATCAGCTTTCCTTGTGTCTCGAGTCTGCCAGCTGCACTAGAACTTACGCCATCAGCTCTCCTGGTTCTCAGGTCTCCGGACTACACTATGGGCCCATCTGGGTCTCCAGCTTGCTACCTGTACATCTTAGGAGGTTGCATCCTATACCACTGCATGCACCAATTCTTGATAATAAATCCCATAAATATTTATGTTGTCTATATCTCATTTACATATGAATCTAATATATGAAATTTACATTTCACTGCACAACTCTGACCAGTGTGACAGGCGTTCACATCATCTGCAAATAACAAAAGCTGTGTATTTTCCAACTCAATAACTATGTTTCTCTTTCCTTACACCGACGAGTACCCTGTACATGGAGTAGTAATTGGAACTATTGTCTTATTCTGAGTTTTAAGGAAATAAATAATTTAAATGAGTAATCACTGAGTGCAATCTTTTCTGTGGGTTTTAGTAGATAACTGAGTGCAATCTTTTCTGTGGGTTTTGGTAGATAACTCTATCAGGTTAAAGAAGATTAAAGAAGATCTCCAGATTGCTGACCTTTTAAAATCATGAATGAACATTAGATGTTATCAAATGTTTTTCTGCCTCCATTAGATAATCATGTTTTTCCTTTAATCTGTTAATGCAGTGAATTACATTAGAAGATTCCCTGAGCCATTAATCTGCTAAAGTGCATTTCTGGGACAAATAAGACATGTTTATGACATGTTTGTGTATGTAGTTTGCAAATGTTGGGCTAGGATTTTCGTATCTATGCTCCTTAGTCTGGCTTACAAATTTTATTTCTTATTGTTGCTGTGTATCAGTCTCATAAAATGCATTGTCAAATGTTTTTATTTTCTATTCTGTAATGTTTTGTGAAGAGCTACATTTTGTTGCAATACATGTTTGTGCATTGTGTATAAGTTTGGCATTATGTGGAAGGCTTCTTGGTTTCCATGGGATTTTTTTCTCCAGCACATTAATATTTTACACTCAAAGTAAGAAGATCTGAATGCAGAGAAACTACGTAGCTGAGAGCAGCACAACTTGAGAAAGAGAACTATGCTCGGTAGTCCTTCAACTCTTACAATCTCTCTTAGCTGTATGGCTACTGCGTCCTCTCAGAAACACTTGTGATCTTTTGCTGTTGTTTGTGGTGCTGGGGATCAGCACCTGCTAGCAAGTGCCCTACCGTGGAACTACATCCCTGGCCCTGCTGTTATTTTTCGTTAAGATTTCTGATTTTCACTAATGTTCTGGTTCCAAATCTGCTTATAGCTTGAGGGGTCTGTTCCAATTTTATTCTTTTCATACCTCTGGGTTTTTTTAATCTGGAGTTTTACACAACACATGATTTCTAAGAATACATATACTGTGCTCCAGCATAAACACCTGCATTCATCTCTTGATAATTTTGTGCTATTTTAGTATATGTGCTGCCAAAGCGAGCACAATTTTGTGCTATTTATCTGCACCTGGAGTCTCCAGCTATTGCCCCTTCTGCCTGATAGACGTCAACATTGTTCTATCAAACTCTTCACTCAGGTTTCTGTCAAAGTATCACCTATCATAGAGGCCTTCAGTATATTCAGCTGGATATCTGCAGGCAAAGGGGTGAAGTTGTACCCTGCCTACTGCCACATACGAAAATTAGCTCAACAGGGCTCAAAGACCTAAATGTGAAAACTAAAACTCCAAAAATCCAACAATAAAACATAGGTGTAAATTTCCATGACCCTGGATTTGCAATACATTCTTAGGTGTGATACAAACAATGCAAGAAATAAAAGAAAAATATAATTTGAACTTCATCAAAATTAAAAATTTTGCTCATCAAAGGACATTATCAAGAAAATGAAAATAGAACTCACTGAACAGCACAAAATATTTGCAAATCATATGTCTAATAAGGATAGAGTATCCAGAATGTACATATACATCCTACAACTCACCAAGAAGACAACCCCATTTAAAAAGGGTAAAGGATTTAAATAGCCATGTCTTCAAGAAGATATACAAATAGTAAAAAGCACATAAAAAGATGCTCAACATCATTAAGTCATTAGGAAAAGCAAATGGAAACCATAATGAAATGCACTACACTAGGAAACTGACAATTAGAAAAATGTAAGTACATAGCAGATGCTGTTATTGCAGGATAGTTTTCACGACAGCTTGGAGCTGACCCAGTTAACTGCAGACTGTGCTGGGAATGCAGCGTCCTGAAATCAGAAGGGACTGGCGGGGACAGCCTGAGCTTGGCTCCTATCCCCTCTAGAAACAAGATATCCTTCAGTGTTTTAGACCAATGACTCATATGTTACCCCAGGGCATAAAACCCAGGCTGGAGGACATCTCAGCTTCCTTAATTGTAGTGCAAATGAGTGACACATGGGCAAAACTCGTCTGCCATGGGCAGCTTTGCTGAGTTTGGGGAACTCCTAGTCATGAGGCCGAGCTTCTGTGGGACCCTGCTGCCAATGTGTAAGTAATAAGCCTGCCTCATGCAACTTGTTGTGTGTGGGGGGTGCCCTGGCTCATGGAACTTAGACAAATTGTTAACCAGTGCCTGCTGCTAAGCCTACTTTGTATTGGTGAGGATGCAGGGAAATCACAACCCTGTGCACTATGGACAGGAATGCAGCGGGTCAGCTCCTCCTTAAATACAGAGGTAAAAGTGTAGCTCCATGGTGGAACACATGTTTAACATGCCTGGGGATCAGGGCTCAGGGCTCAGGATTCTGTCCCCACCACCACAAAGGAAGAAAGACGAGAGAGAGAGAGAGAGAGAGAGAGAGAGAGAGAGAGAGAGAGAGAGAGTCACTCTATGATCAGAAATTTCATTCCTAGGTACATACACAAGAATACTGAAAATAGATACTCAAATGTTTATACACAAATAAACAAAAGATGAAAGCAACCCAAATGTTCCTCAGTGGATTCTGGGTAAACAAATGATATAAACATGCAATGAAATATTAGTCATAAAAGGAATGAAGTACTGATACATGCTACAGTGTTTATAAACTTCAAAACATTATGCTAAATAAAAGGAGTCAGACACCAAGATGACACACTGATCTCATTTCACTTAAATGAAATATTTAGATGAAATAAAATGAAAATAGGTAAATCCATAGAGACAGGAAGCAGATTGGTGCTGGCTTCATGGAGTGGTTTAGGAAGGGTTTCTCCTTCTTTAACTACTTGATAGAATTCACCCCATGAAGCCACATGGCTCCAGAATTTTCTTTGTTGGGAGAATGTGTTTACTATAGGTCTGTTCAGATTTTCGATTTCTTCTAGAGTCGGGTTTTGTAGTTTCAATGTTCCTAGGTTATTGAGCTTGTTAGCATAAGCTATTCCAATTATCTCACTGTTCTGTATAAACCATTACATTTCTGGAAAATAGAGAGTAATATCACCATTTTTGTTTCTGTTTTTTTTTTTTTTTTTGGTACTGGGGATTCAATTCGGGACCTTGTGCTTGCGAGGCAGGCACCGGAACCACTGAGCTAAATCCCTGGCCCTCACCACTTTTGTTTCTGACTTGAGCACAGAGAGAGCACCAAACCAGGTGAAATAATGATAAACCTTTTGGTGGTAGGGGTGTAGCTCAGGGACAGAAGGATTGTCCAGCATGTACAAGGCCCTGGGTTCAGCTCCCAGCCTGAAAGATAAGCCTTTCAAGTGAGGCGTTGCAAGTAATCACCAAGTGGATCAAATAATGACTACATTATATGTTGTAGCTATTTATCTCGAATTGTTTCACTACAACTCAAAATTTTGTCTTTAGGGTTTAGTCCAATTACTTTTATTTCAATTACTGATATGTTTCAATTTAGTTCTTACATCTTATTTTTTAATTGCCTTGTCTTCTGTATGTTTTAAAATCTTTTCACTAGTCTGGTGTGGTGGCACACACCCATAATCCCAACACTGGGAGGCTGAGTTTGGAGGATCTCAAGTTTGAGCCCAGCCTGGGGAACTTAGTTTTTTGTTTTTTTTTGTTTTTTTGGTACCAGGGATCGAACTCGGGACCTTGCACTTGTGAGGCAGGTGGTGGAACCACTGAGATAAATCCCCAGCCCTCAGCCTGGGCAACTTAGTGAGTTAGTGAGACTCTCTCAAAATTTAAAAAAAAAGGGGGGGAGGCTGGAGATCTAGCTCAGTGCAAAGGCCATGGGGTCAATCCCAGGAACACACACACACACACACACAATCTTTTAACGTGAACATACTGCATAAATTGAAAAACAGAAGAGCATAAATGTGTAGTGTGACAGATTAGTGTAAATCAAATGCTTGTGCAATTTCTAATGACACAAAAGCACCCTCACCAATCACTTCCTCACGGTGATGCCTCCTTGCATTTCACTGTGCCCCTTGCACTTTTTTTCTCGTAATTTTTTTGCCTGTGTAAGGGTGTCGCATCAAATGGAATCAGTGGTATATTCAACAATATGTAAGATGAATTAGTGTTGTTATATATCCTGTTGGCTCATTCATTTTTCTCTTGCATGAGCACACTCCAAGTTCTTTGTTCACTCTACTGTTAATGTGCCTTTGATTTGTTCAGTTTTTTCTCTAAGGAATAATAGTACTTGGAATTTTCTTGTCCTTATATCTGTGCATCCATCTCTTCAGGGCATAGACCTACCAGTGAAACTGCTGACACACAGGCAAGTATACGTTCAACTTTAGTAAATAATTCAGAAGTGGATTCTTGGGAGTTATACTAAGGTACCTGCCCACTCGCAGTGTGTGGCAGACACTTCCTGTTATTCTCACATTCAGTAACACCTGGACTTCTCTGTCTTTTAAATTTTAGCCTTTCTGTTGGACTCTGCTTTTAATTTAAATCTCCCTAATTTTAATGACGTTGAATGTCTTTTTATCGTCTATATTATTTTTGTAATTCATCTTTTCATCACTGAGTTTTAGAAGGCCAGGCAACATTCTGGGTGTTAGTCATGGGGCGCATGTGTTGTGCATATCGGCTCCACTCCGCGGCTTGCCTTTTCACTCTGTGATGTCTTTTCCTCTTGTTTCATTTTTCAGAAGAAACTGCATCATGATCCCTTATAAGTCTGTCCTTTAGCCTTAGGAACTGTTGAAGAGGCAGGGGGCACTCTCCGTCCACCCTCCGAAGACCCAGTCCTTGAATCTGCTAAGCCAGATTGACGGAGAGAAGTTTACCCGAGGAGCTGGTAACCCAGTGAGGTCGAGAGGCTCATACACCTCGCTTTATATGGGGGGGGAGTTACGGGGTGCAGGCACTTTCAGAAGGGGGTGAATAATTTTTAGGGGCAATAAAGGGCCTCAAAGAACAGGCAATAGCCTGGAACAGAGTTTGCCTAGGCTCTCGTACGGTGCCAACGCTGTCCTTCCCTCCTGCCAGTTAATCTTCCAGAGGGTCTGGACTTTGGGTAAAGAAGGGACCTCAAAGAAAGCCCCTCCCTGCACTTTGAGAGAGAAGGGTCAGAGATGGGGGTGCAAAGCCAGAGAAAAAGTTCAGCATTTCAAGCACTGCATTTTGGATTTCTGAGTACCAACAGTATCGACGCTTTATCCTTATGCTGCCTGCGACAGAGTTCTTGGATTTAAAGCTGCCATATTCATTCTTCTGTTCTGCTGTGGTTGGTGTTTGTTGTGTTTAGTCTAAGGTGTTAAGGTGTCCTTCCCTAAGATCATGGCATATTCTATTAGAAAACCCTTTTGTGGGGTGGGGGAGGCTGGGGATCGAACCCAGGGCTCCGTAACGCTAAGCACGAACTCTGCCACAGCCACACCTCCAGCCTCCTCACAGATCATCTTTCACCTGCTTTTAGGTTGTAATTCCCATTCAGGGCCATGATTCACCTGGAAGTGATTTTGATGTATGCAACGAGGCAGGGTCAAGTTCCATTTATTTTCATATGATTCAATTTTCCCACATCAATAATTGAAAAGACTGATTTACCCACCCACAAACCTGCAGTGTTTATTCTCTCTCTCTGTCTCTCTCTCCCATTACCTCCGTGTGTGTGTGTGTGTGTTGCAGTGCCTTCCAACTGACACTCTGGATCCGTACTCTGGACCCTGGTGGGTCCACTCTAGCAGTTGGGCTTCCCAACCTGAGCTGATACTGTGAACAGAAATCCCAGTCATGCAATGAACAGGGGTTGGTTTCCATTCCTGGCCATGACCATGAGACTGACTCTGAATACCGTCTATGAGTTGGACAATTAGGACAGAGGTGATAAAGCCTGCAAACCTGTTTGGCTTTCTCTTGCTGCTTCATTAATCCATGTTATGTGCTATTACAAAATACCCAAGGCCGGGTAATGTACAAAGAAATGTGTTTAGTTCACGGTTCTGGAGGATGAAAGTCCAAGACCCGCAGCTCAGTCTTTAGCCTCCAGTGAGGGCCCCTGGCTGCATCACCTGGCACAGAAGTGACAAAGGAACTGGCTGTATGCAGGAGGGGCCACGAGCGTGGGGACCACTCGCTCTGAGGAGAACTAATTCACTGTGCACAGCTGAATCCAGGCACCGCCCCTGGCCTAAGCCTCACACTAGGCCCCCATCTTGAAGCCCCCCCCGTGCCCCACACTGCCACACTGGGGATGAAGCCTGCAGCGCATGCACCCTGCAGACACTCAAAGTGTATCCAGCTTACAGTATGGCTGTAACGAATCATCACAAACCTGGTTAAATGAAACAACTCAGTCTTTTTCTCCGAAGGTTCTAGAGGCCCACAGTATGAAAGCAGTTTCCCTGCGTTGAAGTTAAGATGTCAGCGGGGCTGCACTCCTTGAGGGCACATCCATTTCCCGGTCTTTACCAAGTCTTAGAGCTGCATTCCTTGCTTGTGGTTTCTCTGGGCTCCTTCAAAACCAATATTTAATATCTTCAGTCTTTCCCTGCTCCAGGTTTTTATTTACCAGGACCTTCAGGACAATGTGGAATCCACCTGGATGATCCAGGATCTTCTCCCAATCTCAAAAGCCTTAATCTGATCTCATCTTCAAGAACCCTTTGCTGCACAATGTAACAGCCACAGGTTCTGGAGACCAGGACGTGAGCAGAGGTGGGGCCATATTCAGCTTACTGCGAGGCCTCTTAAGAAAAAGCTTTCTGCTGGCCTGGTGGAGCACACCTGTGATCCCAGCACTTGGGAGCCTCCAGCCTAGGCCACACAGTGAGTTCAAGGCCCGCCTGAACTGCACAGCAAGACCCGGCTTCTAAATAAAGAAATAAATGCGTGCATGCGTTCATTCATTCATTAAAAGAAGAAAGAGAAAGAAAAGCTTCCCTGCTCTTGCATAGACTTTTCGTTATACATCTGGGGTGACTTCTCTGAGATTCATTCCATGGCCTTTTCCACTTTGATTTCTCGAATTTTGAGGAAAATTTGTATTCTGGCTAAAGGTTTTCCTATTAAACAAACAAAAACAATTAAACAGTATCTCTGAACTAAGAATGCTCTGGTATTAATAAAGACTTTTTTTAAAAATGAAAAGTTTCTCAAATATATTTCATTTTCAAAACCCTTTATTTCCCCATGAAAAGACAGATAAAAATATAATCTTTAAAAACATGTCTGTAGTTCATTAAAACATTTCTATTCCAAAACGGGGTCAATCCCTCCATTATCAAAACTGTGAGCCCAAATTTTTATGTTCATATTAACCTTCAAATCTATGCCAACCTCAAAAAATAAAAAAGATGTAAGGAAAACTGAAAATCTTTAAACTGGATTCAGTTCATCTGACCAGCCAATGGGGCCTCTACTGCTTAGGGTAAGATTCATATTTGTTCAAATCACTTTCAGGCTTTTCTTTTGCAAATAATCCCTCTCCACTTATATAACATCATGGACCAGCAAAACTGTACCATGTGTAGCTTAGGAATAAATAGACATCTTTCTCTAAGACAGTGTTTCAGCGTGTTGCCCAATCTGGCTATAAATTCAATGTACTCCAGCCTCAGTCTCCTTAATAGCTGGGGTACAGGTATAGGCCACTACATTCAGTTTAGACATGTATTTTAATACACACTCCACATTAACCTACCTTTGATAGATTTCCATGCATCACACTCCTCTAAGCTCACTTGACCTACTATGAGGCATCAGGACCTTGCATTTCAATAGTTGCAGTGCTTTGCAAATACAGTGTGTGTGCAGCAACAAACTGCTTCTTTAGTTGTTCTTTGTGGTTGTGAAGTTCAGCATGTCAACAACCCCTGGCTCAGGCTGGGGTAGAAGAGGCCAAATAGCAACCAAATGCAGCTTGGGATTCTCAATTCGATTCTGGATTGGAATAAAAAGAGCTAGTCAGGGAACTTTCAGGTAATTTGGAATGTACGTTGACTTGACTAGCTGAGCTCACCCAATGCCTGTTTCAAGAGCTCATAACAACCCTGTGAGCAGTTATTATTGTTTTGAGGGGGTAACCAAGGTTAAATGAGGTCAGAAGGGAGGGGCCCTAATCTGATCAGATAGATGGCCTACTAAGAAGACGAAAGAGATCACTCCAACCACACACAGTGAGGAAAGGCCATGTGGGAACACAGCGGGCGGGTGCCCTCCTACAAGCCAGGAATAGGCCTCACCAGGCCCCGGCCACACCAGCACCCTCATGTGAGACTCCCAGCCGCAGGAACTGACAAGATAAATCTCTGTTCTTTAAGCACCGGGTCCGCGGCACTTTGTCTGGCAACCCAGACGCCCAAGACAGTCACGGTTTAAATTCCTGCTCGGCCCCCACTCTGTCTCTCCTGGTGGTCGCAGCGCCATCTGGTGGTTTGTAGCTCCAAAAGCGAGTCCTTGCGCGGAGGGTCACAGGGCAGTTGCACGCCGCACAGTCCCCGGGGGGCAGAGGTGGCCTCTGGGGGAACCTGGAGGGCGATGAGGCTGGGTCCCGATGACCACCTGGGCCCAAGCGTGCACCTGCTGCCGCAGAGGGCTCCGCGGCTGCAGTGGGGTCTCAGAGACGCCCTCCCGAGGCGTGAAGGTGCTGAGGGCGGGCGGCAGGCAGCGGGGAAGGGAGGGGCTGTCGCCGAGTCCGCCAAGGCCCCTCTTCCGGGCTCCTGTCCTGACTGCCGGGACTGAGGCTCGAGGCCCGTGGGCGCGCCGTGGGAAGACAGAGGCGGCACGTTTCCCGCTTGCCTCCCCCGGCAGGCAGGCCCAGTCCTCCCGGCCGTCCTCATCGCCGTTAAAGGGGACCAAGCCGCCTCAGGCCGCCCTTGCACAGCCGGCTGATCCCCGCGGCTGGCAGTCGCCACCTGTCCCTGGACGCCCTCCGCTCCCTGGCGTCAGGGAGCCGAATCAGCTCTCAGCAGGGCTGCTGGTAAGGGGCTCCTGGCCCAGCCGAGACCCGGAAGGCAGGCCAGCGCAGGCAGCCTCCCGCCCTGCTCAGACCCGGGCCCAGGAAGCCTCGTACAGCGACAGGGCGGCTCTTCAGGGTCCAAAGTCACAAGCGAGACCAGGCGGGAGCTGCAGGAGCTGCCGTCCCTTCCTGCTCCAAGGGCGGCGTGGACCGGCGGTGCTGCCGTCTTGGGCCAGTCGCTTCCCTCGAGAGGCCTGTTCCCCTCCGGGCTGCGTCCGCTAAGCGCGGCCCGCCCGGCGCCCTCTGCCTCCCGGCCCGGCTCTGACTGCACTCGCGGCCGCTCGGCCCTGTCTCCTCCACTCAGGCCCCTGTGGTCGGAAGGAAACTGGGGGCCCCAGGCCGTGAGCGGCTGGAAAGACTGGGAGAGGGGGAGAGGGCGAGGGCCGGAGAGAGGACAGCAAGCCAGAGGCAGGGACCAAAGGCTCAGTCCGACGGGCGGGCGGGCGGGCGGGGAGAAGGCAGGGACGTGTGAGAGACGCCGAGGACGACAGAGCCACGGCCCGGGGGGGGGGGCCTCGGAGGCGCAGCTCAGGAAGCGTCCGCCCCGCCCCGCCCCGCCCCGGCCCTTAAATCCTCCAGGCAGCCTCGGCGCCCGGAAGACCCGGCCCAAGGCGAAGCGCTGGCGTCGGAGAGTGCGCCGGGACGGGACGGGGACAGGGACCGGGACGGGGACAGGGACCGGGGCGAGGCTGTGGCTTCTCCGCGCGCCTCGCTCCTCCGCAGGCCCCCCGAGGACGCGCTCGGACCCGCCATGGCCCTGGCGCGGGCGCGGCTGCTGCTTGCGCTAGCGGCCTGGCTGGCGCGCGCGGGCGTGGGCGCCGGCGCGGGCGCGAGCTCGGTGCGCGTGGCGGGAGGCCTCACGCTGGGCGGGCTATTCCCGGTGCACGCGCGGGGCCCAGCGGGCAGGGCGTGCGGGCCGATCAAGAAGGAGCAGGGCGTGCACCGACTGGAGGCCATGCTGTACGCGCTGGACCGCGTGAACGCCGACCCCGCGCTGCTGCCTGGCGTGCGCCTGGGCGCGCGGCTGCTCGACACCTGCTCGCGGGACACCTATGCGCTGGAGCAGGCGCTGAGCTTCGTGCAGGCGCTGATCCAGGGCCGCGGCGACGACGGCCATGAAGCGGCGCGCTGCCCCGGGGGCGCCCCTCCGCTGCGCGCCGCGCCCCCCGAGCGCGTGGTGGCCGTCGTGGGCGCGTCGGCCAGCTCTGTGTCCATCATGGTGGCCAACGTTCTGCGCCTGTTCGCGGTGAGGCCGGCGGGGCCGTCCTCCTCACCCAGGGCTGGGGACGTCTCTCTTGCTCTCCTCCTTCGGGAAGGGGCCCTGCTTTGGTCAGCCCGGCTCACACCGAGAGACCGCCGCTGGAGGGCGGCGGCCAGGCTGAGGACTGATGCTGGTCGTGGAACCATGGCGGCCCTGTTCTCCACTTTTCCCTCGCTTTGTCTTCTTGCTCTCTTCTGTCCCCCTCCTTGGCCCTCCCACGTTTCTTCTCCTCCCGTATCCCTTCCTCCTTCCGTCCCTTCCTCGCTGTCCCCTAACGGTCCACGCACCGCACCCCCCTTCCAGACCCTGCCTCCCAGACGCGCAGGCAGCCCCTACGCCCGTCCCTCTTTCCAACTTTCCCTTCAGTACAGTACGTACAGCATGTCTTCATGTGGGGGAATATATCTGTTTATAATTTCCATCCCGGCCTCTGCCTCTCCTGCGTCCTCCCCCTCGCTGCACTCTGTAACGTCTGCCTTTATTGTACTCTTTATTAGTAACTGGTGTCTTTCTCCGACGTGGTGACTACCCCTCCCCCCGCCCACTCTCAGCCCCTGCGGCTCCCCGGTTGCTCCCCCTGCCCCCAGCCCCGATCTCCTTGTCCCACCCAAAGGCTTAGCCCTCTTAATCCCAGCCATTCGTCTGTCTAATGCACACAGATAAAACCCAGCTTCTGGCAGCCCCTCCATTGGTCTGGACAGTCCCTAAGTCAGCCCCCTCCAGCTCTAAGGGGCCCCGGGGCTGCCCTGCACAGACCCCCCTCTGTGGGAATCAGGAAAATGTGCTTTCTCTGGGGCCCACAAGGACGCCCCTTACCCCAGGCCATGCAGTTGTGCCCAGTGTTTAGATTGGCTACGGCTGAGGTCAGTCCCTTCCCCGTCTCCAGTGCCCTTGTCGAGGACATGGCCTGCACAGCTGTCAGGTGGCTCTGCTCTTGGCCTGGCCTTCATGCCTTCCCTAGGCTATTGGATCCATTCACACACAGCAGCCCCGCCCCCGTGTGGCCCCCAGCTCCCTACCCCACCTTCCATGCACGTCTGGCCCCAAACTGTCTTTGCCTCATCTGTGTCCCGAGTGCCCTCCGCCCTCCCTCCCCAGGGCTACGGACCTCCCATAGCCCAGCTGTCCTTCCTGCCCCCAGATACCGCAGATCAGCTACGCCTCCACCACCCCGGAGCTCAGCGACTCCTCGCGCTATGACTTCTTCTCGAGAGTGGTGCCGCCTGACTCCTACCAGGCCCAGGCCATGGTGGACATCGTGCGGGCCCTGGGATGGAACTACGTGTCCACACTGGCCTCCGAGGGCAACTATGGCGAGAGCGGGGTGGAGGCTTTTGGGCAGATCTCCCGAGAGGCTGGTGAGCTGGGGACAGATGTGAGCCAGGGGCCAACAGGTGGAGCAAGAGGTGGGCACGCTGGAACCCTTGCTGGCCGCGGGGCTGTGTTAGGGCGGCCCAGAGCCCTTTCCCTGGGCAGACTCAGGCCTTGCCCTGCAGCTGCCAGGTAGGGGCCAGGCAGGAATTCAGCGGGCCCAGTGCTGCTCACCGTCACATGCGGTAGCCACGGGAGTGTGGGGTGTGGGGTGTGGGCCAAGGGCTGACTGTGATGCCCCAACACCCAGGAGGGGTCTGCATCGCTCAGTCCATCAAGATTCCCAGGGAACCGAAGCCGGGCGAGTTTGACAAGGTCATCCGGAGACTCATGGAGACGCCCAACGCCCGGGGCATCATCATCTTCGCCAATGAGGACGACATCAGGTCCGCGCCCAGCTTCCTCCCCACTGTGGACTTCTCTGCCTCATTCTTGAGTCTGAACCAGGGCTGGCCTGTGTGGAGATATTCAGGCCTAGCCTGGAAACGTGTCCGTTTCTATCATCACAATGGGAGAAGGGGCCTATAGGCCACCTGCGAGCAGGAAGTGAGCTGGCAGGGATGGCTGGGGTGGGGGTGGTACAGAAGACATCAGCAGGAGGCCGTGGACCCAGGCCCTGAGCCAGCTGGGGGCTCTTCTGCCAGCCTGGGAGGCACTGTGACACTGTGGGAGCAGTTGCAGAGGGATGGGTGTGGCTTTGGGCTGGCCTGCTTTCCCCCAAGGAGCTATCTGGTTTTTTTGTTATTGTAACAAAATGCCAGAGGCCGGATGATTTATTTAAAAAAAGGTTTATGTAGCTCACAGTTTTGGAGGCTGAGTCCAGCTGTGGCAGGGCCCCAGGTGTCATGGCAGGGGTGAGAGAGAGGGTGAGATCACACAGCCAGTCAGGAAGGTACTGGGCAGCGCTGAGCGAGGTCCCCAGAGAGCTGCTTAAGCCCTGAAGAGTCAGCCACCCCGCAGGGGGCACCTCTCAGGGACCCACCTCCCACCACTGCCCTGTTGGGGTCCAAGCTCCCAACACAGGAGCTGGCCAGGGACAAACGGCAGCCGTGTCTGAGCCCTCGCACCCTCGAAGGCCCAGCGAGAGCGTGGAGCATGTGGGCAGCCTTGGGTGGGGAGTCTGGGGAGTGAGCCCTGGACTCTGCGCCCCACTTGTCCTCATGATGGGGATCTGCTGTGTGACGTGGAGCCAGGTAGACAGAATGCAAGTGGCTGGGGCAAAGGTGGAGGAGCCTCCGGGTCCCCACTTAGTGCCTCTGCTCATTCCTGCCAGGAGGGTCCTCGAGGCCACACGCCAGGCCAACCTGACTGGCCACTTCCTGTGGGTCGGCTCGGACAGCTGGGGAGCCAAGACCTCGCCCATCCTGAGCTTGGAGGATGTGGCCTTGGGGGCCATCACCATCCTGCCCAAAAGGGCCTCCATCGATGGTGGGTCTGGCCGTGCTGTTCCCAGCCCTCTCGTCCCCTCCCGGGATGCCCACTTTTCACATCTGTGCAATTGGTCGCATAATCCAGGCTCCCTTAGACTCCAGGCAGTTCTGAGTGAGTGAGTGAGTAGGGAGAGCACACAGGGCTGGGGTTTTGGCTTTGGCTTTTAATTTAGTGGATATATTTAGGGTTTTACCAAAGCCACTCCAAATTGAAGAGTGGGGCGATATGGCAGATGCTGTCCTGCTGGGGACAGTGGGGAGGCCTGGCCCTGCCCACCTGTGACCATCTGGTGACCTGGTCTGCAGATGCGGCGATCTGCTCAGGGCTATAGTGTGAAGCCCATACCCAGCGAAGGAGGGCTCTGGGTGGTGGACATCCTGGAACCCTGTCCAGCTTCTTGGGTTGCAGGCCATGAACTGGACTGGGAGTGGCTTTAACAGTAAAGGCATTTCATCACAAGACCGGGCCTGAAAGCAGGTGATTTCGGGCATAGGGCAGCATTTCCACGACGTTAGCAAAGCCCTGGGCCCTGTCATCCCTTCTGTCCCACCTTGCTCTGTGGTTGCTGTGCCTTCATGCTGATGGCCTCATATTGACGAGATGGACGCCCCAGCTCCACCCATTCCATCTTTACAGCAGCATCTTAAGCAGGAAAGAAGAGGGAGGGATAAAAGTCCTTCAAGTGGTGGGGCTGTGAGCTTGCTCCCGGCAGGTGTTGAATTCATTGTCCAGGACTTGGTCGCACAGCCACCCCGGGACGCAAAGGGAGCAGGTGGCAAAGGGACTGGCTCAGGTGGCCGCCACCCTTCTCCCTCTTTCCCTCCCTGCTAGGGTTTGACCAGTACTTCATGACTCGCTCCCTGGAGAACAACCGCAGGAACATCTGGTTTGCCGAGTTCTGGGAAGAGAATTTTAACTGCAAACTGACCAGCTCAGGCGGCCAGACAGACGATTCCACCCGCAAGTGCACAGGTGAGGGCTGCCCAGGCTGGCAGCTGGCGCGGAGGAGGGGCAGGCCGGGCTTGGCGCCTGGGGGACAGGAACACTTCCTCCCGGCCTCCGCAGGACAGGTGAGGAACGCATCGGCCAGGACTCTGCCTATGAGCAGGAGGGGAAGGTGCAGTTTGTGATCGATGCCGTGTATGCCATCGCGCACGCGCTACACAGCATGCACCAGGCTCTGTGCCCCGGGCACTCAGGGCTGTGCCCCGCGATGGAGCCCACGGATGGGCGGACCCTGCTGCAGCACATCCGCGCTGTCCGCTTCAATGGTGAGCGAGTGGTGAGCGGAGCCGGGCGTGCGGGGGAAGGAAGCCTGGACCACTACTGGGCGGATTCTCTGCAGGGCCAGGACAACTTGGGGTGGCCTGAGCTTAGCTCTGAGCTGCTCGAGCGTAAGCCACGAGTGGCCTGTGGCCCGCGGCAAGGCCGCCAGCCGTGGTGCCCTCCGACGGACCAAAAGGACGTGCTGTGTGCGCCGTGGTCTACTTTTCTCGCGTCACTGTCCTTTAGAAAACCAGCTCCACTCCGCCCCGTGTTCACTGACCGCCTTCTCTCTGCCGAGCTCACTGCTCCATAATCCACCGGCATCTCACTCCACACCAGCTCTGAAAGCAGCGAAGCAGCGGCAAGACATCGGCCAGACTTAGTTCAGGTCTGGTCTCCCTCACCCAGGTGGCCGAGCCTGCGGTTTGCTTTTCAGATTGTTGTAAAAAGTGCGTACAGCAGTTTACCGCCTTGATAGTTTCTGAGTGTGCGTGCGCAGTGGGGCGCCCAGACCCCAGGGCGAAACTGCGCCCATTGAAGACGACAGCTCCCCACCCCGCAGTGCCTGACAGCCTCACCCACCCTCTGTCCCAGTGAATTTCGCCACCCAGGTGCCTCGTGTGAGTGCAGTATTTGTGCTTTTGTGATCGGCTTTCTCACTTACTGTGATGTTCTAAAGCCCCATTGTAAAATGTGTCAGAATTTCCTTTCTCTTTAAGCTTGAGTAATATCCCCTTATTCGTCCACAGATAAACACTTGAGTGGCTTCTGCCTTTTGGCTGCTGTGAATCAAGCTGCTCCGAACACGGGGGTCAGATATCTCTTCACGTCCCTGCTTCACCCAGAGTGGAATTTCTGGCTCGTTGGGCAATTCCCGTTTTAATCTTTTGCGAACCCACTGCACCGCGCCCCGCGCTCCCTGGCGGCTGCGCTAGTTTACGTTCTGCGTCCGTGCGCATCCTTGGGGACGCTTGTTAGCTTCGTGGCTCGGGTGTGAGGTGGCGTCTCCTGTGGCATTGATTTGCATTTCCCCGATGATTAGCGGTGCTGGGCACTTTCTCGTGACCCCGCCTAACTCTCCCGTGGTCCTGGCTGGGCCTCGAGGCCTCCCCCGGAGACTGGAGAGCTAGTTGACAATGACGGGCTCTCCCTCCAGGCAGTGCGGGGACCCCCGTGATGTTCAATGAGAATGGAGACGCGCCCGGGCGCTATGACATCTTCCAGTACCAAGCAGCCAACGGCAGTGCCCACAGCGGCGGGTACCAGGCAGTGGGCCAGTGGGCAGAGGCCCTCAGACTGGACGTAAGCGGCGCAGACCCGCTCTGGGTGCGGCAGCAGGCAGCCGGCCCTGCTTCCTGGCAGCAGAGGTCACGGCCGTGCATTTTCTGTCGCAGGTGGAAGCCTTGCTGTGGTCAGGCGACCAGCGCGAGGCGCCCAAGTCACAGTGCAGCCTCCCCTGCGGGCCGGGTGAGCGGAAGAAGATGGTGAAGGGCGTGCCCTGCTGCTGGCACTGCGAGGCCTGCGATGGCTACCGCTTCCAGGGGGACGAGTTCACGTGTGAGTCCTGCCCCGGGGACATGCGGCCCACGCCCAACCACACGGGCTGCCGCCCCACCCCGGTGGTGCGCCTCGCCTGGTCCTCGCCCTGGGCCGTGCTGCCCCTCCTCCTGGCCGTGCTCGGCATCATGGGCACCACCACGGTGGCGGCCACCTTCATGCGACACAACAGCACCCCCATCGTCCGCGCCTCGGGCCGCGAGCTCAGCTACGTGCTCCTCACCGGCATCTTCCTCATCTACACCACCACCTTTCTCCTGGTGGCGGAGCCCGGGGCAGCCGTGTGCTCGGCCCGCAGGCTCTTCCTCGGCCTGGGCACCACCCTCAGCTACTCGGCGCTGCTCACCAAGACCAACCGCATCTACCGCATCTTCGAGCAGGGGAAGCGCTCGGTCACGCCGCCGCCCTTCATCAGCCCCACGTCGCAGCTGGTCATCACCTTCAGCCTCACCTCCCTGCAGGTGGGGCCCTGGGTCCCAAGGGGTGGGCAGGGGCCTCCCGGGCTGGGGGACGGGCTGAGGTTTGTTCCCCGCTTTAAGAATCAGCTGTGGCAGCCCACGCCTGGGAGGCTGAGCAGGAGGATGGCAAGCTCAAGCCCAGCCCGGGCGACTTAGTGAGACCTTATCTTAAAATAAATGACAAGAGGGGATGTAGCTCAGTGGTAGAGCGCTTGCCTAGCATGTGGCAGGCCCTGGGTTCCATCCCTACCTCCAGGAAAAGAGAGAGAGAGGGAGAGAAATGGTATTTGTAGAGGCACTCTGTTCCGCTTCGGCTGCCATGTTAAGTATCGGTAAAAGCTGCAGGACGTAGAGCCCTTCTCTTGTAGGTCGAGAGAGCAGTGCTTTAGGCGCATCCACGTCTGCTGCTCAGTCCTGCAGGGAGATGGGTCAGGCAGGCAGGCAGTCCAGGCACTCTTTGACTGCTCCACGGCACAGGAGTGTTGTAAATTGCACAAGCCCTTCCCGAGTTTGAGCCACGTTTGAAAACAGGGCAGGACACCTGTGACCAGTCTTCCTAAGGCACAGGCTCTGCGGCCGTTCGGGCTGAGGGGGCAGCACGGGACAGGAGCACTGTGTGCCGCCTCACGGTCAGGCGTGGCGTGGCCTTGGGGCTTGCGCTGGCTCAGTAGCAGCCTCGAGTGGGACACGACTCCCACGTCTGCGAGGCCCTGGCTGTTTTCGGTGCAGAGGGAACTAAGGGACTCGTGGCTCGGGAGGTGGGACCAGGGCCCAGTCCCGCTGCAGACTGCTGCCCTCCCTCCCCAGCTCTGTACGTGCTGTGCCGTGTGTGTCCCAGCCCGGCCTTGGCTCTCCTGAGTCTCTGTGCCTGGAAGGCGCCCGTCTTCCTCCAACCCCACGCCCTGTGCCTCCCTCATCTGCCCGAGTCCTGAGACGGTACTTGGTGCTCGGTGCTCGCAGCGTCCTGCTCCAGACACTCCCGTGGCTGCCCTGCCCAGCACAGCGACGCCCAGACTCCACTCAGACCTGCGCCAGCCTGGCTCCTCTGCTCAGCTGACGGTTTGCCGGCCCTCACACTCTGCCCTCTCCATGCAGCAGAACTTGGGCTTTCTGCCAGGGGGCCGGGTGTGATGGCGTCTTACTGGCCCTTTGCTCACTTGCAGTTACCAGTGGCCTTTGAGCCTTCTGTTCTGCCAGTTGGCTGTTCCCATCCTCTGCTCGTTTCCTGTTATTTTACCGGAAGTGCAGGATGCCAGATTGGGGAGGATGCATTTGAGCTGCTGGCCCCGTGCATCACCAGCCTTGGGTTTTATTTTCTATGCGTGACTTCTCCCCACCCAGAGCCTTGTTCTAAAGGGAGCTGCCATGTTGCCTCTTGAGTTTTATTTTATGGCCTTTTGGCTACGGAGCTGTGCCGTTAGGAGAATCACAAGAGATGTTTCTTTTGGGTGGACAGATGATTAGAAGCACCTCCTCCTTCAGGATGCCTGGCATGGCACTGATGTGCTAGCCAGATTTTAGCCCTACCTACCTCTCTGATCAGCCACTCTTGTGCAGTGAACAACCCGCACGCACACACAGGGCCGTCCTTCCAGGATCTCTCCATCATACAGGGTCTTAGTCCCTGCTTCTCAGCGTCCCTTGGCTCAAAGTCTAATGTCTTCTCACCACGAAGGAACTGAATCTCCATTTCCCCAGGAGCTTGTTCTGACTGAGCCATGCCAGGCCTTGTGCCTCTGGGCTGTGATGTGCCCGAATTTTGAGCTTCTCGAATAATCTTGCTTGTTCAGTGGTTCTCTGCAGAAGGAGGGGCCTTGGGTTTGCCCTGTTGCTACACGTGGCCGACCTGGTGCTCTCACCTGGAGTGGAGATGCTAATGCCCACCGTGAGGAGGGCACTGGAGGAGTCAGTGTTTCCTCCAGGCCTGGCCCTAATCGGTGGCCCTCGTACCAGCCACTCCCCCAAGATGACACTGTGTCCTTAAACTGCTCCATTCTGTGGGTGGAGGAACTGAGGCTGAGAGATGGTGTGCTCGGCGCCCAGCACTGGTCACGGTTAGACCGTGGAGCCCCTCACAGCAGCCCAGCCACCACGGAGGGTGCACCAGGTGTGGGGTCCCCACCCCACTGCCCCTCCCCCAGCTTCCCCCTCAGCAGGCTGGGGCCTCCAGGGCCTGGGGCGGGGCTGGCACAGACTGGTGGAGGCGGTGTCCTGACAGCGTGGCTTCTGCAGGTGGTGGGGGTGCTGGCCTGGCTGGGGGCCCAGCCCCCACACGGCGTGATCGACTATGAGGAGCAGCGCACGGTGGACCCGGAGCAGGCCCGGGGGGTGCTCAAGTGCGACATGTCGGACCTGTCCCTCATCGGCTGCCTGGGCTACAGCCTCCTGCTCATGGTCACGTGCACCGTGTACGCCATCAAGGCCCGCGGCGTCCCCGAGGCCTTCAACGAGGCCAAGCCCATCGGCTTCACCATGTACACCACCTGCATCATCTGGCTGGCCTTCGTGCCCATCTTCTTTGGCACCGCCCAGTCCGCCGAAAAGGTGAGTGGGGCCCTGTCCCATGTGTTTCCTTCCTGTCCCTAAAGGGCTCCGTGGGTCCGAAGCTGGGCCATCGGGAGGCTTCGTTACTAGAGCAACCAAGTGGCAGCTGATGGTTTGCATAATGAAATGCCGTGCAGTCTCCCCAGTGTCTCTGTGCTCCCTCGCTCCATGCCTCCCTTTCTTTGTTCATTCACTTGTCCATTCTTCCAACCTTCTTCCTAACTTATGTTTTCCTAACTTTTTGTGTATTATTGCTTGTTTTTATTTGGGGGCAGTTCTGGGGATTGAACCCAGGGCCTCCACACTGAGCTACATGCCCAGCCCTCTTTATTGAGACAGGGTCTTGCTAAGTCACTGGGCTCGAACTTGCAGTCCTCCTCCCTCCCCTTCCCAGACTCCTGGGATTAGATATGCACCACCCACTCAGTTCCTAATTTGTTTGATTTTAATTCAGTTTGTTCCCATACTTTATATCACTTAACTCGTTAATCTGCCAGTCCGTTTGCTTGATCATTCGTGCTGTCATTTCTTCATGAAATGATTCATGACAGACCATGCATCCTCCTGCTGTGCTGCCCGTCTGTTTGCCCATGTGCTTTTTCATGAATGCCCTCTCCCTCCGTTCATTCCTGTGTCTGAAAACACAGCACCCTCTCATGCCATGCTCCAGACCCACGTTCCCAAGCCTCACCTCCCCTTCTTAATAACTCAGTCCCTCCTGCCCTCACCCCCTTCTGCCTGGGTCAGAGTCACAGTGTGGCTCCTGCCTCCTCTGAGAGGCCTTGGCCTTTCCACCTTCCTCTCCTGAGGGTGACTCCCACTCACACAGTGAGCAGACACTCCTGTCTTCGAGCCAGCAATGCGGGAGAGCAGGCTGAGCCCCAGCTCCTGCCCTCCTCCGTGGCTTAGATCTACATCCAGACGACCACGCTGACGGTGTCCCTGAGCCTGAGCGCCTCAGTGTCCCTCGGCATGCTCTATGTGCCCAAAACCTACGTCATCCTGTTCCACCCGGAGCAGAATGTGCAGAAGCGGAAGCGGAGCCTCAAGGCCCCCTCCACGGTGGCTGCTCCACCCAACAGCGAGGACAAAGAGGATCCCAAGTAGCAGGGCAGTGAGGCCAGGACCAGTGGCTCCCGCCGCCTTCCCTTCCTGGCCCTCTGGTCACTGGCACGGTAGACACCAAGAGGAGGGGTCCGTGAAGGCCACGCTGGGATGGAGATGGCCCTTGCCTCATGCCCCCCCCCGCCTTTCGGGGTCAGCCAGCTCCACGTGCTCCCTGAGACTGGACTTCCTGCCTGGGGCTGCTCTGCAGAGGGTCTCGAGCCCCCAGGCTCGGACTCTGAGAGAGTGGCCCTCCTCAGCCACTCTCTGGAGTTCTGGCATCGTGGCAGGGCCTGCACACCCAGGGGGCCCTTGGCCGGCCGAGGGAGAGGTCCCCACAGGAGAGGCCTCGGGCCTGGACCCTGCACCGAGGGGCTAGGTTCTGGAGACCCTACTGCCAGGCACAG
Source organism: Heterocephalus glaber (assembly GCF_000247695.1). The sequence goes on along the minus strand of NW_004624733.1, from coordinate 41,986,914 downwards.
GGCCGGCCTGCAGGGAGAGCCCCATGAGCAGACGTGAATGAGCACTCAGGGCACTCCTGCCTGAGTTACTACATGCAGGCACGGGGCTGGCCACCCCTAGAGCTCGGCAGCTCCTCTTTCCATGTGTACCCCTTAAATGCACAGCCTGGGAAATTCAAATGCACTTGTGTGGGAGTAAAGCAGCGGTGGCATCTGTGTGCTCTGATGCCTGGGGGATGTTGTGTTCCGAGCCAGTTTGGGACCAGCGAAAGCTTGTCATGTCCATGGGGAAGGTTCATTCCAAGCGCAGAATTTAGGATGGACAGAAAAACTTCCTTCCCAGTACTTTTCTGAACAACAGAAGATGCTTGGAGTGCAGATGGATGAATGTTCACTTCTCAGTCATCTTTCTAACAAAAATCTAGATTTTGATTAGGAAATTTTGTTTCCCTGGGGGAAGGATTGAAATGTATTACGTTGGCTGACTGATGAGTCAGAGCTCTGTAACATCTAATGTCTGTGATGGTGTGAAGGAGAACCACACTGCATACAACCCAGAGTCTCTGATCCCCATTAAGCTTGGGAGTAGGGGCTGTTTTTCTGCACTTGGAACGTGAACTAGGTTTTTCTTTAGACTCACCTTGCCAAAGGGCAGATCCTCCTCACTGCTGGAGTTGGGGGCTTGCCCAGTGGGGACCATGGAGCTTTGTTCACTGCTGAATGCTTTCCACAATTCATTAGTTTTGAGGGCTTCTTTCCTCTGTGGGTCCTCTGTGATTACTTTCTGCATTTGTGCTGTTGCAGGGTTTTCCTCCTAAATGAGCACTTGAGGGTCAGTGAGCTCTGATCTCCAAATGAAGTGGTTTGTTTCATTTACTCTTTTCTTAGTGTCTTTTCAAGTATGAATTCTTTGATGTGCAGTGAGTTTTGACTTCTAGTTGAAAAGTTTTCCACTTTAAAAATACGTATTTATGAGGTTTTCCCCACTCCAAACTCTGTGACTTAGAGTTAGAATGGTTTCTTAGTGGACGAAGCATTTCCACGTGGTGGCACATAAGGGATTCCTCGCTAGTGTGAAGTTCCTGACTTTGAGCCCTCGCTTGGGGCAGAGACCCACACACACATGGCTCCCCCTCTTGCTGATGGGAATTCATTTTCTTTCCAGTGCTGGGGATCAAAGCCAGAGCCTTGTACATGCTAGGCAAGCTGTCTACACTGCTCCCCTCTCTCCCAGACCCTGACGGGGATTCATCCGACCTCAGTGCTATCTTTCTATTTGGGGCTTTCTCACATTCAGTGCGCTGAGGGCTGGCTGCACACTAGGCGCTGTCTCGTGGATGTCCTCCTGTTTATTACATTCACAAGGCTGCTCTCCCTTCTGAGTTTCCCAGTGTGTACAGATGTATGTTTTCTCTGAGAACTTTCCCATAGTCTGTGTATGCATGAAATCTTTTGCTTTGATCATTTTTTGATGTTTAGTGAAGGGCTGACACCTCCCTAAAAGTTTCCCTGTATTTTGCTGCACAATTTTAATTCCCTGATGTCCAATCAGGCTGACTGAAGTCCTGAATGAAGTGTGGTGTTTTTTCCAGTCTGTGGAATGTAGAAGGCACTCTGTTAGTAGGGGATCTCTCCTGTTGGATAAGAGTTGGGTTATACCAGAAGGCTGTCTCATATTCATCGTCTTGAATTATTTCTCCCTGGTGAAAATTATATGTTCCAGGGAAAGTGGAATTCTGCATCGGGGCTCAGTCAGCATTTACTACAATGGCAGTGTTTCGCTCAGGTGTGAGTTTTCCAGAGCAGAGTGAGAATGCATCTTTTTTTGGTACCAGGGATCGAACGTGGGACCTTGCACTTTCGAGGCAGGCAGCAGAACCACTGAGCTAAATCCCTGGCCCAAGATTGCATCTTGATGTAAGCTTGGTGCCACCTCTGCTGCATTTCCACCTGTGGTCCAAGGTGCTGACACTTTTGCTAAGAGGCTTTTTCTATTATATTCTGATGCTTCATCACCAGTGTGGATTTTTTGACACATTATCACATTGTCACATGTATTGTACGTTCGCCCTTTGAAAATGCCCCTACTTCATTACACACACTGCCTCCCCCTTCATTCAGTGAAATCTTATTAAATAAATGTAACTTTTCCCCAGAGGTTTGTGGCTTTCTTTTGCTTCTTTATATATTTATCAGTCTTCAAGACTTCTACAGTGGAATAGAATGCACAATTCCAAGAATATCCACCATCATTTTACTGAGTGGAACAGCTTCATAAATCTTCTTTATCCACACGGTTTGACCGAGGGAGGAAGCAGGCGAGCTGCACCGGCCGGCTCCGGGACGCGGGGCCTGGAGGGCCGTGCACCGCCGAATTTCCCTCTGCGTGGCCTGGCTTGGCCACGCGTGCCCTGACTGAGTGCCTCGGCTGGCGATGGATAAGGACAGAGTCTTCTCCCGGTGTGGAGGCCGGAGCCCGCGGCTGACAGGCCCGCCTGTGACAAGGGAGTCACTGCTGTGTCGTCCGTGCGAAGACAGCACGGAGAGAGCCGCGTGTCCTTTCTCAGCCCTCTGCTGTTTCCAACCCGCTCCCAGTGCTGGCACCGACCTGTCGGGGAAGAAGCTCTCCCAACCCAGGCGCCCCTGCAGCCCTGCTGCGCCCGGGTCGTTTCCAGCAAACCTGAGCAGTGCGCATGCCTAGTGCTAAGGGGGTGTTGTGGGGCGGCGACGGCGAACCTTTTAGAGACAAGCGCCCAAACTGCAGCCCCAAACCCACTTTTGTATCGCAAAGTGCCAGCACTGCAATTAGACCTGAATACTGAGGCTTTAGTTTAGAAAAAACACAACTCTACATTAACATCTTTTGTTTGAAAGACAACACGTGTGCCAGTTTCGCCACCACGGTTCTAAGGGATTGGCCCATGTGACCCGGGCTGTCAAGTCTGGTCCGGAGAGCAGACAGCGGGCCAGAAGCGCAGGCAGGAAAGGATGCCACGGTCTTGAGGGGAATTTCTTCTCTGGGAAGAAAGGCCCTTCTGGGACCTTAAAGCCTTCAGCTGATTCACCGAGGCCCACCGTTTCATCGGGCATAATCTCCTTGGCTTAAGTCAACTGCATGCACGTATCAGCCAAATCTACAGAGTACCTTCACAGCAGCACCAGTGTCTGATTAGCTGATCAGCCAAACGACGCATGAAACTGACCATCACACGAGGCAATAATACTGCTGTGTGGAGCCCTGCAGGCCGTCATAATTATGGACTTTCTCTCACGTCGGCAAGAAGAGAGGCCGCAGGGTTACACTGGAGTGTTTCTAGACCGTCTGACAAGCTCGCGAGACCCCCCTGGGTACTGCGTCAGAATGTCTTTAAAATAGCGTGCATATGCGCGTTCTGAGCATATTACATGCAGAATAGTGTGGAGCTCATGCGCAGTTCCTGAGGCAACACTGTCCTCGATCATGTGCGCAGGTGGCTTTTTAAAACTGTCCTTAAACAGTGGTTTACGTGCAGACCGCTGTAGTGAACACGGACAGACATGGGCTGAGTTAACCCTGCTTTCCAGTGAGTGCAGACTAGCGCTCCAGAAGCATCTTCTGATGTGGCCTGGGAGCTGGGGAAGGGCTAAGGAGAGGTGAGGGAGGCCTCTGCCAGTGACCAGCGCAACCGAGAGACTCAGCTCCCAGGGGTTATCTGCGCCGGGGAGGAGCGCTCGCCATGAATCCCAGCCTTTGTTCTCCCTGTTGCCTCTCTGTAGGCGAGAAACCCTCTGCATGTGACTTGCGTGTGCTCTGCCTCACAGGATTCAGGCAGGTAAACGGCACATGGCGAGCCTGCTTGGCGAGGATCCTATTCTCTTTTCTCTTTCTACATACTGAGGTTCTTTGCTGATTATTTGTTTCCTGTGTTTCCCATTTAAGATCATGAGGCAGTGACTACATGTGTGTAGGACAAGTATATATACTCTGCTTGGCAGACATGATTTATTGAATGAATGGCTATTTCCTCCTCTCTCTGGCCCTAGTCTCACCCCTCCCTTGTGGAACACCTCCAAAGCAGGCATCGCTAGCAGCAACGCTCTCACCTGGCCTGGGTCCCAGGCTGTGCGAGTGAAATCCTTCAGGTCCATGTTGTCAGGCTCAGAATCCGGCTGTGGACCCAGGGTGCCCGGACTCTCTCGCTGGGAGAACACTCTGCTCCTACCGCTCCACGAAGCCCAGGCTGGAGAAGGCCCTCTAGTGGAGGAAGTGTGCGGTGCAGAAAAGTGCGTGGTTACAAGCGGGGACTTGTGCCATGACTCCCACACACATCTGCTCCACTCCTGCATCTTGAGCCACGGGGCCTAGAGAGCATCAGAAACAGGTGGCCACGTGTGGCGGGTGAGCATGTGTACTCTGGGCCGTATCACCTGGAGTTGTCTTTGCTTCACCATTTACCAGCGAGCCGTGTGACTTTCAACTGATTTCTAAGCATTTCTCCAGTCTTCTGAGGAGCATTCATATTGTATGTATATTTTCAGTATAGTATGCTCTGACATCTTAAAAAAATCTTGCCAGCTGGGCAGAGACTCTCCTTTAGTTCTAGTCAGTTCCTAAGAGACTGCAAATGGCCCGGCTGGGCAGTATCTTTGTGCAAATAGCCATCAGAGCCTCACCTCCACTACCTGGCCCAGGCCCCCAGAAGGCAATATCCCTCTGTCTTAATCACCCCGGGGCCAGGCTGGAGGCAACTAGGAAGCACTGGTATTCAGCTTAGAGTCTGTCCTTAGCCCAAGCCTTTCACCCTGCCTGCCTTGCCGTTCCCTCAAAACCCCCCCAAAGGCCCTGGCATCATGCTCCTCCTCCTCCTGCCTGTGCCCCCCACTAGCCTGGCGTCTTGCCCACCTTCCTCTAGGACCTGTGAATATACCACACTTGCTTTTCCGAGCCTCTGCTGTCTCCTCCCATGGTTACATGTGCTCACCCTCTCATAACAGAACACGCAACAGGATGGGAGTAGCAGGGTTAGGGCTATTAGTAAACACAAAGGCCTTCAACAGTCCAGGGTGCAAGGTACGCCCTCAAATATTAGCTGCCATCCTCAACAATGGGGGATACGGCTTTTCCTGTTCTACAGACTGGACATGATAGTTTGTGTGACCCAGTGGGTTTGCGTGACCAGACTGACCATAGAGAGAGAAAAGCAGAGCAGCTTCTGGTCTGGTCTTAGTGATTACCGCCCCCCGCCCCGACACTGGGTGCTTTTCTCATTTTATTTTCATAGACACACTGATGGATGACGCATCAACAACTTTTTTAAAAGCACAGTGACATGTGGTGTACAGGGTGACAGAAAACTTGGAGGGAGTAGGTCAGGACTTCCAAATTGCAGGGAATGGTCATCAGCACGACCGAGAGGGCCATGAGTGATAAGAAACAATCAAGCCACAGTATAAAAATATTAAAAGTAAAAACATTACCAAAATATATTTAGTGGCGTTGAGGTGGCCTGCGGTGCGGAGAGCCCTCCAGCTGCAGGAGAGCGGTGGGACAGCTGCCTCCACATTGCCCTGCTGAGGGGCCCGGAAGTGCCGCCTGAAGGGCAAAGTGCAGAGGGCTTAGGAAGGAGGGAGAGGACCAGGCACGGAGGCCACGACATTCTTACTGTTTGCGTGCATGAAGCTGTTTCCGTACCAAAGGCGTTCAGCCAGCGGAGGGATACTGTGTTCCACGCGGGGATAGGGCACAGCCACCTGGCAGCAGGAGTCTGGGTAAAGTGCTATTGTAACAGCAGTCCCTGAATGTGGAAGAGCGAGCGTCTTAGGGACGCGCTGCTGCCAAAGCCAGGTAAGTAGGGAGACAGAGACACCTGGATGGAGTTGAGCAAGACCGGACAAGACAGAGGGCTAGGGGAACTTGAAGGGGAAATTTGGGGCCCGTCACCCCCCCCCCCCCGCCAAACCCAGGCAGTTCCAGTGGCTGTTGGTGAGTCCGCACTGGAGAAGAATAGTCTAGGTGTGAATCCTGTCTCAGCCTCCCCAGCAGGGTGGAACTGGCACTGTTTACGGGTTTGCTCGGAAGTGCAGGGCGGGGGCCAGGCTGCACGACTGGGTTCAGACGCCTCTCCACAGGCTCACACCGTCCGAGACAGCGGCGGCCCCGGCAGCGCCCGGAGTCCTTGTGCACCGTGTGAGCAGCAGGGTGAAGGCCCGGGCTGGATGAGGCTGAGGGAGCTGCTGCAGTGGCGCCCTTCCAGCTTCCCAGCTCTGCGACCCGAAGGGGCCCGCACGGCGCTCCGCCACCTTCTGCCGTGGGCGGGGATCTGCGGCGTGGCCAGTCAGCTAGGCCAGGCAAGCGAGGAAGGACCGGCCTGCTCCTCCCAGCGCCCTGCATGTCTCGGGATTGACCTGGCTGCGGGAAGGGGAGGAAAAGTGCCCCGCAGCTGCTGAAATCCCGTCCAATACGGCGCAAGTCGGCTGATAGGACAGATGCAGGCTGAGAGCCTCTTGCCTCAGGGTTCCCACAAATGCAAGTTTCTGCTTCCCCAGCACCAACCGACGTCCCACAGGTCTCGCTTCGCTAAGCCTCACATCTGAGGAAGACGCGCTCCGGGAGGGCAGCCTGCTCTCCGGGGAAGCCTTCAGACTGGGGCCACCCCCGAGGGACAGCTCCGGGCGCTGTTGCTGAGACGCACGAGGCTCCTACCCTGGCGCAGGCCTTGGCCCGACTGCAGGCAAACGCCAAGCGGCAGGGCTCTCCTGCTTTCGACAAACAACAGGAGCGGCAAACTCAGCTGAGAGAGGAATTTCTCAGGGATTCACAGTAAAGGCGCGGGGGGGGGGGGGGTCCCAGGGATGGAACTGCAGTAGCCACGCGCAGTCTCAGTCTCGAGCAGCCAGCCTGTGACACCCGATAGAAGTGTGGGCCCAAGCAGGGCAGTGCCCAGCAGCCTCTTGGACGTCGGCTTCCCATGCACAGGGCAGAAAGGAGGAGTTGCTGCTGGTCACCTGACAGGAAGGGTGGCCCACACACCGCCAGCCTGGGTCAGCAGAAGCCCGAGAATTTGGGCTTAGAAGCAGCTGGACGCTTCTGAGTCTCTGTATCAACCTAGAGTCCAACATGACACACAGCAACCTCTTCCTTAACTGGGAGCTGAGGGAGCCCTCGGAGGGCTCAAGACTGCACCACCTGACCAACAGCGCTTCCCAGAATGATGATCTGCACCCCCTTGCTGTGCTCAGCCCGCAGGACAGGCTCCTCCTGCTCGAGGTGGGAGGAGTGCACAGGTGCTGTGTATGTGGAAGGCACAGGAGTTACTGCGTGTCTGTGGTTTCCATGAGAGACACTGATGGACTACAGTGGTGAAAGAGGAATACTTGTGTGTCACTCACAACTTAGGGTTTGGACACTGCCCCTCCAGAGAAGCTGATGGTGCCACGGGCCACTTCTGGACCAAGAAATTACTCAGTGTGTTGGTCACCACTCTCAGAATGACCAAGAAAAGGACAGGAAGCAACTGCTTTCCAATGAAGAGCAGAAATTCAAACCTGTTTCCCTGTGTACATTAAGACCTTTAGAAACCTACACAAAGCTGGGCAGACAGGAAGCTGCAGTTGACTATTCTGGGAACAGCAAATATACTCTAACGTGGTGGGCATGGGATCGTCCAGCCGAGGCAGAGTGGCCACAGTGCCCTGGGAAGTGGCCTTAGGCTCTCATCTCTCATGTCAAATGCACACCAGGTAGTGGTGAGTCACAGAAGTGAAGTCGGCCAGGAACACCAACCACAACTAGGAGGCTGGTGTTGTCACACACACATCACACTGAGCAAGCCTGGCTGCTGTGTGCAGAGAAACTACAGTGAAGAACAGCTGTAAAGCACAGCCCCGCACAGGTGTCATCCCAAGGTCAGACTCCAGCTGAGGCCCAAAGGAACGGGGCAACTCAAGAACTGTGATCAAACTCCCCCCCGCCCCAGACAGAGTCCGAGCTGTGAACACCAGAAACTGATTGATTCGAGTTGATTCTGTGGTTCTGATCCTGACTGGCAGATTCTGATGTACACTGTGTATGAGGCTAGATCACACTCCCGAGGGTGGTGGTAACAAGTGACACACCATTAAGCTAGGAGCAGCCAACTGAGCAAGGGGGTCACGTTTCCAGAACAGAGTAAAAAGCCAGGGGACACACAGACCACATCTGACCAAAGACAGTTTGAAGCAGAAGGTGGGAAGTGTGATTTAAATGACTCCCCAGGCTCACGGGTGACTGTACTTTCCTTACCCTCCGTGTCAGGTGCATGGGTAAGGACAGAACAGAGGCGACATTACAGTGGCAGCTCTTAGAGAAGCTGTAAGAATGGAATTCCCGTAGACCACTTTCTCATTCCTGTGTTCCCTGGCTTCTCAACCTTAATTTTCACAATTTTATAATTCTCTTAAATTATAGATTTTGGAAACCAATTTTTGTATTGTTAATGAAGCTCCATTTTGGTTCTGCTACTTGGTAATTCAGACTAATAAAAAAGTACTGCTGTTCAACCAGACAGTACCAAACAATGACGTTTGTTTGCCATTCTGTTATCAAACACCACGATGTTAGGAATCTTGGCTCTCTGTAAATATGAGTATCATAGGTATTCTTAAGAATGGGTTCTCTCAATGCAATAATTAATTTACTCAATCAAAGCTCTTCCATATAAGCTGCAGTCATATCACTTTTCCCCAATATGATGTCTCTGATGTTGAATGAGGTTTGCTGTCTGGTTGAAAGCTTTCCCACATTTGTTACATTTATAGGGTTTCTCTCCCGTGTGAATCCTCTGATGCTGTGTAAGATGTGTGCTTCGGATAAAGGCTTTCCCACAGATTTTACATTTGTAAGGTTTTTCTCTCGTGTGGATTCTCTTATGTTGGGTGAGGGCAGAGTGGTCACTGAATGCCTTCTCGCATATGTTACATGTGTAAGGTTTTTCCCCAGTGTGAATTCTCTGGTGCTGGGCCAGGGCTGATTGGTCCCTGAAGGCTTTCTCACACAAGCCACATCTGTAGGGTTTCTCTCCAGTGTGAATTTTCCGATGCCGTGCAAAAGATGAATTATCCCTGAAAGCTTTTCCACATTCACTACATTTATAAGGTTTCTCTCCAGTGTGAATTCTTTGATGTTCGGTAAGGGAGGAGTTCACCCTGAAGGCCTTTCCACATTCGTTACATTCAAAGGGTTTCTCTCCGGTGTGGATTCTCTGATGCTGGAGAAAACTTGTACTCTGGTTGAAAGCTTTCCCACATTCATTACATTTATAGGGTTTCTTGCCACTATGAATATTCTGGTGTTTGGTAAGATGTGCTCTGCACACGAAGGCTTTTTCACAAATGTTACATTTGAACGGTTTCTCTCCAGTATGTATTCTATGGTGGTGGGAAAGATGTATGTTCCGGATGAAGGCTTTCCCACACAAGTTGCATTCAAAAGGCTTCTCTCCAGTATGGATTTTCTGATGGTAAGTCAGTGAGGAGCTCACAGAGAAGGCCTTGCCACATTCCTTACATTCATATGGTTTCTCCCCTGTGTGAATTCTTTGGTGATGGATGAGGTGTGTGCTCTGATGAAAGGCTTTCCCACATTCTCGACATTCATACCGTTTCTCTTTCATATGTGTTTTCTGACTTGTGTTGAGTTTTTCAGCATGGGTTTTCCGATGCTTGTTAAGGGTGGAGCTCTTTGAGAAGACTTTTCTGCACTCATAACATTCAAAGGCTTTTTTGCTTGGCTGCAATCCCTGGCGCTGAACAAGTGAGGAGCTCCTGGGGCAACCCTTCCCAGACTCATGGGCCTGCTGGGCCCCATCTCCTGGTGGGGTGACCTGATGGGCAGAGGCCACTTGTGGCCAGTGCACTTCCCACCCTTCCTGGCACTGCCATCCCAACAGGCTGGCGCATTTCCAGGGACCGTCTCTGGTCAGCCCTTCCTTTACTGGGCATGGATCATACTCTTCTTTAGGAATATCTGCCGGCAGAGTAGATTTCTTACTCACAGCCATAGTCATCCAGTCTGCAAGACATTAAAAATAAAAATGTCTGAATTACCTTCATGAACATCAAGATGGCACGAGACGATGAGCCGTTAACAATGCTAACAAAGAGGCGCAGTCTTGAAGATTTCTTCAAGTGACAACAAGACAGGAAAGAGGAAGAGAGGTGAGCACAGGGCTGCGGTGCAATTATTCTGATGCATATTCTGATGCATCCTGTGGGAGGAGGACAGCTTGGAAGCCGCTGCAGAGGTCTCAGGCCTGGGCTGGAATCCTGACTGCAATGCTTATGTCTTTTGTGATCCAGAGAAGTTACTTGACTTTCTAAGCCTCACAAAAACAGAATATAGTCCACACTATGCCAACAGATATGAAAGAAATGTACCTTGTCTATTCTAGTAATATGGCCTTTAAGAAAACACACACATAGCCTTACAAAATCAATGAAACTCAAGGTCAATGCTTGGTAAAGAAAAATCTCAAAAGTAGTGATACTTTTATGTTCTATCCATTCATTTGAGCATTCAGATGGAAAATAAAAAACTAGGCTGATGGACAGGCTGTATGAAACAGTCACGTTTATGCTTAGGAGGAAGTAACGTTTCCAAACCCATGTGAAAATGTGACAATGCATGAGGAAAACATATCATGGTAATGTATAAGAACAGAAAATCAGGAAGAAAGCTGTACATTCCAGGCTACATCCAGCATGTCTAGAAGGAGAGACTGTGAATCTGGAGGACAGAGCGTTCACAAGGAGTGCAATTCTGCAACTTGAATAGTGGTTAGAGCCCATAAATTATCGCCAAATAATTCCTCTTCTCAGACAAAAGTTCCTTACTTATTCAACAACCTTCTCACACTTGGGTTTATAGGTATCTTGATATTAATAAGTAGAGTTCGGGATTGCTTTTAATTTTTCCATACATTTGTGAATATCCACCTTTAACTCAGGTCTATTTAAGACTTTATACTAAGAAACATAATGCAAAGGACTTGATACTAAACACCGACGATGTAAAGGTTCCTAGGAAATCTTATGGAGAACAGACTTCCTTCATCATTTCCCTTTCCCACTCATCCCAGAAAATCTTTTACAAATAACTACAATTTAAATAACTCTAGTTATTTGAAAAAGAAAGTTAAACTGGCATATTTTAAGGCTAAAGTCTTGAGCTCAAACTAACATAAACTTGCTCAAAACAAAGACTAGTTAAAGCTAAATGACAGTATAGTCGCCTCTGAGGATCCACGGGCTGGTTCTAGAATTCTCTACAGATTCCAAAGTCCATGGATGCTCAAGCCACTTATATGAATTGGCATACTATTTGCCTACCACCTATGCACAATCTTTGATGCACTTTAAATCTTCTTTAGATTACTTACAATACTCACTACAATGTAAATGCTATGTGCTATGTAAATGGCTGTTATACCGTATTATTTAGGAAATAACCCAAGAAAAATGTACACATATTCAGTAAAGAAACAATCATCATTACAGGCCTAACTACGCAGTATGCAATCGATGACTAGGCAAATCTGCAGATGTAGAACCTTAATAATCTAACATTTGGGAGACAAGGGAAACAGAGAGAGGTGATTCAACACTTAGTGGTCTTCTCCTCAAAGAATGTGCTAAGCTTCCAATGGGCAAAAGACAAGTTTAGCAGAAATCCAGAATTTTCTATAGTTGTTTTGTATGTGGAGCCAAAAACTGGAATTCAGGACCTTCCAAGAAGGAGGGCTCAGTGTCACGTGAAGCTCTCAGTTGGGACCCCTGCAGGCTGTAACCTTGCAACTCTCGTGAGGGCAGATAAGAGGTGCCAAAATTGCCAGCTCGTTCAGTCCCTGGCTGGATTCAGGCACTCTGTTTGCACCCCAGCTGCTGACAGAGAAGGCAAATCCCCTCTGGAGGGAAGCACAATGTCCAAAGTCTTTGTACTCCTTCACACATGTTAGGGATTTGATTAAAAATACTAGAAATACTAAGAAATTGTACAAAGGAAAAACAGACAATAGAAAAAAATAAAGAATTCAGATGCCAGAGTTATCAGAGATGGACTTAAAAAAGAAACTTGATAACATGGTTGAGAAAACAGAAGACTGAGAATTACAACAGAGAATTGGAACAAAAAATAAAATAGAAATCTTAGAATTGAAAATCAGAATTGAAATTAGGAACTAAATAGTAGATTTACGGTATCCTGAAAATAGCAGAAGAAAGTAATAGTGAACCACAAAAATGTGTAAGCAGAAAATATCCACATGCTTTGGCTTCAACGTGCTCCCCTAAATTTCATCTGTTAGAAATTTGAACTCTAAATTCATGTTGAAGGTATCTGTAGGTAGGACCTTTGGGACGTAGCTAGGACAGATGAAGTCATGATAGTGGGCCGGTCAGGATGCCATTAGTCATCTCAGAAGCAGAGGAAGAGGCCTGAGCTAGCTCTGTTGCTCCGTCTCATCATGTGATGTCCTCTGCCACGTATAGTGCTGTAAGAAGCCCTCACCCACACTCTCGGACATCCCAGACTCCAGAACTGAGAGGCAAGTAACTCTATTCTTTACCACTCACCTCAGTCTGTGGCATTTAATTACAGCAACAGAAAACAGACTAAGATACTAGGGTAAAAGGTGAAGGAAAATAATTAAAAAGAGGCACACATGACATGGTGAAAAGCTCGAATACATGTGTGATTAGAATTAGGGAATAAGAGGAGAAAAGAATAGAGCATAACATTATTTGAAATGAGAAAGGCTGAAAATGAAAATTCTCCTACTCAAAGTAGGATAAATTTCAAAGAAAACTCACATAGGCCCAGCATGGTAAAACTACTGAAAACCAACAGAGTATCCTGAGAGTTGCTTGACAAAAAAAGATATATCGCCTGTAAGGAAATAAAGACTGATAATGTCTTTCCAACAAAAATAATGGAAGCCACACACAACCCCCAAAATGCTGGAATAAACTGACGGACTAAAATATTTGACAGCAACAACATTTCAAGAGAAAAGAGCACGTATCTCCAAAAAGTAAATATGAAATAGTTATTTCCATATGAATAAAACCAGATTTGTCACCAGCAGACCCATATTAAAAGAATAACATGAGGGTTCCAGGCAGAATAAAAATAGTTCCATGTGGAAATATGGAAATGTAAGAAGGAATAAAAAGTAATGGGAAAAATAAATTGATGGTACAAAGCAATAATTATGTTTTAAGTGATTGCAAATTACGTAGAAATAAAACAAAGGAAAAATACATAATAAGAAAACACAAAAGATGGAAGGAATAAAATGTTGTTTTTGGTACCGGGGATTGAACTCGGGACCTTGCACTTTTGAGGCAGGTGCCGGAACCACTGAGCTAAATCCCTGGCCCTAAAATGTTGTTAATGTTGTAAAATATAAGCACTGTCTGGTAATTATTAAAAATAAAAAGTTATTGGGCCGTGGATTTAGCTCAGTGATTTCGCTGCCTGCTGTGCAACCGCAAGGACCCAAGTTCGATCCCTGGTATCAAAAAATAAATAAATAAAATAAAAAGTTATTTTGGATGGTAATAAACTAGTTTTATATATGAAACTTACTACTAAAAGACTAAACAAGGTAAATTAATACAGGGTAAAAATATAAAAATACTTAATCCAAGAGAAGGCAAGAGAAAAGACAAAAATTTTTTTTTTTTTGGTACCAGGGATCCAACTTGGGACCTTGTGCTTGTGAGGCAGGTGGCAGAACCACTGAGCTAAATCCCTGGCCAGACAAGAATGGATTTAAAGCAGGTAAGTAAAAGGGAAAATAAATAATAAGATAGTAGATATCAAATCTCATACATATTAGTAATTGATCTAAATAATATTAAATAGATTAAATTGAAAGACTGAATAGTAAAAATAAAATTCAACTAAATGCCATTGAGAAAATACCAAAACTATAAAGGCCCAAATATTGAAACAAAAGAATGAATGAAAAAGGCTAAAGTATGCAAAGAGAGCTGGTGTACCTATACTAATATCAAATTACACAATGTTAGAGAAAATAGACTTTAAGATATTAAAAACGACAAAATGGCCAGTTTTTCAAGAATATATAACGTATCTCTATTTGCAGACACATAGTATAACTTCAAAATATAAAAGCAAAAAACTTAAGAGAATGAAAGGGAAAAATAGACATATCAATAATTGTAGAGAGATGCTCACATGCCACTTATAATGATCAAAAATCAAACCATAAAGAAAAGGAAAAATTTCAACAATACAACAAACAAATTTAACCTAATTTCTATACTTGGGACACTATACCCAACAATTACAAACTTAAAAATCATTTACTAAAACTGACTAGGACTGTGATCATTCAGAATATATTCTCTGAACTCAGTGGAATGAAGCCAGAAATGCACACCACAATACCCACTGGACAATGAGATAATCTTAAATGTTTCTGCCATGAGCTGACTGTGTTTCCCAAAGTCCACGTGCTGGAACCAATTCCCTGTGCATGGCACTGAGAGGTGGGATCCCTGAGAGGTGAGGCGGTCTGGGGCCTGCTCTCAGGAATGGATGAGTGCTACCATGACGACAGGGTGAGTCACTACTGGAGTGGGTTCTGGGTGAGCTGGGCCCCCAGCCCTTGACTCACACGTTCTCTCACCAGGTGACACCTTCTGCCATTGTGACACAGCAAAAAGGCTCACCAGATGTGGCCTCTTGATCCTGGGCTTTCCAGCGTCCAGGGCTACGAGCAAAATGAGCTTGTTTTCTTTTTTAATTATCCAGTTTACAGAAACACAAAACAGACTAAAACAGTCTTTAAGCAATACATTTCTAAATAACTGATAGACCAAAGAAAAATCATAACAAAAATTAGAAAATATTTTTAACTAAATGTGAATACAAATATGAATTAGAACTTGTAAGACACAGCTAAAGCCATTTTAGCAGGAAATATAGATATATACATTGATTACTAATCTCAAAATTAAAATAACAGCACATTATGGAAAAAGACAGACTATTGAAAACAGAAATTAATAAAAAATTAATAGACCTCTAATAAGCCAAATCAAGACAAGAGACAGAAGAACCACATACTGCTAATATCAAGAACGTTAAAGGTCACATCAGGACAGAGGCCACAGAGATTTATAAGATAATAAGAACACAATGAAGACATGTTATGGTAATAAATGTGATGGTTTATAGAAAAGACTCAAACTATGATGGTAGAAAGGTACAATATAATAACATAATTGGCACAAGAAGAAACAATATCTACATGATACTATAATGTAGATAAAGTACATAAAATCTTCAATTTAAAACTTTCTCAAAGAAATCTCCAGGCAGAGATGACTTCACTAGGAATTTTTCCAACAATTATGGAAGAGATAAAATCAGTATTACACAAGGTCTTCTGGAGACCTGGAAAAGGAACATTTCCAACTTTCTTTTTTCTTTTTGTGATGCTGGGAACTGAACCCAGGGCTTTGGGAGTGAGCTACATCTGCGGCCCTGTTTCTTATTTTTTATTCTGAGACATTTATTCTCCCTAAGTCTCTCTCTCTATATGGCAAAACAAATCTATGGTTAAGGTAATTGTTACCTTTAAGGACAAAGGAAACAGACAGGCCTCCAAGGTTTCTGGGGTGCTGGTAATGTTCTATTTCTTGACATGAGTACTGATTATATGGATGTGTTTTTACCATTAAAAATCATTGAATTGTACACTTATGATGTATATACTTTTCTGTCATATACTTCAAAAAAAGTTTACTTAAGAAATCTGGGAGGGCCGGGGATTTAGCTCAGTGGTTCTGCTGCCTGCCTTGCAAGCGGAGGGTCCTGAGTTCGATCCTCAGTACCAAAAAAAAAAAGAAGAAATCTGGGAGATGGTTTTAAAAAATACCAACTTCTAGTTTTCTTTTCTTTTTTTTAATCAGTATTGAACCCAGGGCTGTCACACTGAGCTACATCCCCAGTCACCCCCACCCCCTTTCAAGACACGGCCTTGCTAAATCACTAACTTGTCAAGATGGGCTCGAACCTGCAATGCTGCCTCAGCCCCCTAGAGCACTGGGATTACAGCTGTGTGCCACCGTGCCCAGCTTAGTTTTCTACTAGCTAATGACACTTATTTCTACTAAAGAGGTTTTCTTGGTTGTGAAGATGAAAGCATCTATATATAAGGAATATCTGACTTCTAAATGTTTTATATTACAGACAATACCCATCTATCACCCAGATGGGTTTATCAAGAGGGGAGCCAAATGCATCCTGGTTTTAGCGCACTGGAAGTTAATCAGGGAGTTCAATGTGGGATCAGTTAAGACAGGGGGCTTTTCTCCTGGTGAGGGTAAGGGTGAAGACACTGGGGCAGCTGGCCAGGAGCATGTTGGCCATGGAGCCCCATTCGTCATGCACAGGCTCCCAGAGGGACTTCTGTCCTCCCCTGGTTTACACTCAGCAGTCACAGGTCACTGAGGAAAGCTTCCACTAGGGCTCGGGTCTGGGTAGACTCAGGGACAGAAAGAAGACTGGTGTTGCCAGGGCCTGGGGCAAGGAAGGGACTAACTCAAAGGTAAGAGGGAACTTCCTGGGAGAAAGACAATAGTGTATTTCACTATGATGGTTACATAACTATACATTTTTCAAAATGGTTCAAATTTTATACTTCAAATTGCTGAATTTTATTGTGCATGTTATATTTTAATGAAGCTGATAAAAAATTATTTTAAGAACTTCAGTGGGGGCCGGAGATTTAGCTCAGTGGTTTCTCCGCCTGCTGCACAAGCGCAAGGACCCGAGTTTGATCCCCAGTACCAAAATAAATAAATAAATAAATAAAAACTTCGACAGAACTTGAAAGATAATATTGAGGAAGTCTGTCAAAAAGTCAAGCAAAGAAAGCAGTAAAGATGAGAATTTTGCCAAGAAAATGAGAAGACCAATCCAAGAGGTCCAGTATTGGTGTCAAGCATTCCATAATGAGAAAAAGAGAAAGCCAAGGGTAGAAATCAAACAATAACAGAAGAAAATGTCCTAGAACCAAAGGGCAGGAATTTCAGATAAAAACACTCACCAAATGTTCAGCCAAAGGCCCACTAAGGAGGCTCCACAGATAAAAATGGAGTGATGCCAAGGCCCATCTACCAGAATCTTAGGGTTTCTGGAGCAAATGAGAAGAACCTGCACATGTTCAGAAGAAACACCAGTCACAAACGATCAGGAATGAGTGTGGGCCTTGTGATGGCAGCCTGGGGGCCACGTCAAAATTCTGAAGGAAAATGATTTCCAAGTCTGAATTCTATCCCGTCAACTGATCTATGAAGTGCCAGGGAGAAAAAAGACATTCACAGATATGTTAGTTCACAAAAATTTTACTGTCACGCCTCATTTTATAGGAAGCAACTGAAAGATGTGTGCTACCAAAAGGAGAGAGCAGACCAAGGAAGATGACAGGAACAGGAAACCCTGGCGGGAGGGAGGGGACGCACAAGGGGGGGACTGGGCCACCAGACATAAGCGCCTGGCAACTGCAGCAGCTCAGAGGCTCCAGAAGCGGAGGAGGCAACTAGAGGAGGGGTGAGATGAAATCAGCAACCAATATAAACACAACTAAGCCAGGAAATGCTAGCATAAGTTGCTTAGGAAGCAGATGCTGTCCTAATTTATCATGCAGCTCAATTAAGACCAGCATTTAGGGTGTAAGCACTGATATGACAAAACTACATTAAAACTATACTGGAAAGACAGAGAGCGGAAAGGGCAAAAAGCGTAAGTAGTTGGAAAGTGGTGGTTGGGTGTGTTCTTCACATTGTGTAGAAGGAATTGCATAAATATTGTCAAAACTGCAAAGTCAAGAGGTAACAATATAAATGTTAGCTGGGGCACGGAAACAAATACATCAAATGACCAGTTAAAAGAAGAGAAAGTCATCACTTTTAGAGAAGGAGAAATGGAGAAAGGGGGATCAGGCTATTATGCTGCTCATAAAAAAGAACATCAATAGAGTTTTAGAGTAATGCATGCATTTTTGATAAAATAATAAGTACTAAAAATAAAGGAAAAGAAGAACAGAATACACCCCAAAAATGTGGAAATAGTGAAGAGCAAAAATTAATACAGATAAAATAGAAAAGATCATAAAAGTAAATAATTTATTAAAAAGGCTAATAAAAAGACAAGCCTCTGACAAGACACAGAAAAAAAGACAAAAGTAAATATTATTAGAAATTAATATTTTCATTCAACAAACACTGAGACCTGTTATACCAAGGACATCATAGCAAACAAGAAAAGTTGTTCCCTCATTGATACTTCTTTGATAGAAAAGATTAAACAGGATACAGAAAACACTAAGAATAATGACAAATAAGAAAGACTTACTACTCCACTAAGTGAGAGCTTCTGTTAGTAAAGAAACAAGATGAGCTATAGACAGCGAGAAGAGAACTGACACACACTGCTAAGTATAAATTCCTGATAAAGAAACTATCATAGAAAACAGGCAGAGAATAACAGTATATCACAGTACACATATGAAAAAAATGTTCACCCTCAGAACAGAATGTTCACCCTCACCATTTGCAGAAATGCAAACGAAAAGCACAACTAGATGCCATTTCTCAGGGGTGAGATAAGCAGAATTTCTAAGAGTGTGGAAGTTCCAAGTTAGGGCAAGGGTGTTAAGTACCAGGAACTTGGATCAACTATTGATGCATTCTGGAACAACTAACCTAACCAATAACCTGGGACAATATACCCTCAAAGCCAGTACATCTCCATCTGTGAGTACACCCAAAGAAACTGCCAGGTATATAAGAAAATATGTCCAAGAATATTCAGGTCAGCATTACTCATAACACTGAAAAGTCTGGAAACAATCTACACGTCCACTGGCAGAAAGAAGGATAAATAAAGGAGTAACAAGTGTTGAAGGCTGCATACCTCACATGGATTTGAAGAAATAAGTTTTGGAAGTTTCTCTCCTGCATATATACGTCATGTATAAAGCAGGCAAAAGCAAATGAATGCTATTTGGAGCTACAGATATTTGTGGTAAATCCATGACGAGAAGGCCAGAACACACTGGTGTAAAATCAAGCCGTGGTTCTCCCTGTCGTATGTGGAGGAAGATGCCATCATGTGGTGCCATGTTCCTTTCCAAGATGGGTGCCAGGGTACGGGTACTGTTTCCTTATCATCCTTTAAGCTGTCCCAAACATTGCATACTGTCTTATATATTCCATGTACACTGCTAAAAATACATGTATGTCGAAGGGAAGGAAGGAAATAATAGTAAATGTAGAAGTTAATAAGGAAGAGCAGGGCCGGGGATTTAGCTCAGTGGTTTGGCTGCCTGCTGCACGAGTGCAAGGACCGGATTCGATCCCTGGTACAAAAATAAATAAATAAATAAAATAAAGTAAGGAAGAGCAATGTAGAAGTGTTAGTTCCCTGAAAAAAATTCCCCGTGCATGTATGAGGAAAAAAATGCAAACAAAATGGAAAATGAAAAAGAGGACATAATACACAATGTTAAAATTGTAGATGAACACCATTCCTGGCCTTTTCTAACACATTTTATAGCTCAAAAAAGTAAGTTAGAATGAATAGGTAAAACAATTGGTTTAACACAAAAAGACCAAATAGATGAATACACAAGGAATTAAAAAGTTATTAGTAAACTACTCAAATTTCAGTGGTCATGTACTTTTCCTTGAGTTTATGGAGGGAACAGTTTCTGTGTTCATTAAAACTATTTTGGAAAAGGGGAAAAGTACAACGAAGGGTCAGAGGGGTCTTCCACTGACTTCCTGCTAGTCCTGACTTGCCATGTAATAGCAACACTGGTGCAAATGAGTTAACCTGGACTGGGCTTCCTGTGAGGTGGGGTTAATCAAACCTGTATCACAGGTTGTCAGGACTAAATAGGGCACCCCCCCATCACTCAGCAAATGCTCAAGTATCAGCTCTCTCCTCCCTCTACTACAGCATCTTGTAGCCCAGGAAATAGAAAACTTAAAAAGGAAAGCTATCTGTCAGAAGGTCTTTTTCTACTATGATTAAAATAACAGTCTATTCTAAACGAAGAGTAATGAGTACAATACTGAAAAGTTCTAGATTTAATACAGCTTAAGTAGCTCTAATATGAAATGCCTAGGATTGTTCTAGATTTTGGAATACTTGCATATACATAGTGAGATATTTTACAGATAGGACCCAAGACTAAACATGAAATTCATTTATGTTTCATACACAGCTTATATTCACAGCCTGAAGGTTTTACACAATATGTTTTAGTGTGTTTGCATTTTGGCTGCAACCTGTCACATGAGGTCAGGTGTGGAAATTTCTACTTGTGGCAGCATGTCAATGCTTAACAAGTTTGGATTTTGGAGCATTTCGGGTTTTGGCTTTTTGTTTTTTGTTTTTTGTTTTTTCCAGTACCGGGGATCGAATTCAGGACCTCAGAACCCTGCACTTGTGAAGCAAGCACGGTGCCACTGAGCCAAATCCCTGACCCAAGATTTTAGCTTTTTGGAACAAGGACGTCCAACCTATACCTTGAAGATCAGAGATATGCCTATGATCATGATTCTGTATGGTCTTTCAAGTCTTAGCCAGTCATTAAGGACTACAACAGGAATAAGAAAAAAGAAAAGCTAAAAATGAAATCCAATAAACATTTAAAAATGAGTATGTATTAGGTGTTCCTGGAGGGGAATAAATACTTGGAATTGCTAGCATCTCTCTCTCTCTCTCTTTTTTTTTGGTACCAGGGATCCAACTCGGGACCTTGCACTTGTGAGGCAGGCAGCGGCACCACGGAGTAAATCCTTGGCCCACTAGCACTTCTTTATAGCAGCAATTTCCAGTCAAAAACAGGTAAGATGGTTCAACTAAGACAAATGATTGTCTGTGTTTTCAGATATCGTCACCCAAACTTGACTATAAAACCCTTCCATGAAGATAAAAATCTTTCCTCATATTCTTCCCATATAAGAACAATAAGGAATTGGAGTTAATGATGAATGAATGGCTGATTAAATAATTTAAATAAAAGTAGTAACACCACAGTAGTAAGACTGTGGATGGATTTCTTTTGGTTCATCTCCATTATTTTCCTTTTCAAAAAAATCAGAACACTGCACAATACAGAACAAAACATTTAAAATGCCTTAATTTGGTTGTAATAAAACATACAAATGCTAAGAATATTCAGAATTCTATTGGGGTAAGTCAAAAGATTTGTTTTCATAACTAAGACTTAGACTTAATACATTTAGATTTCATAAAAGATTTGAGTCCTAGGGCTGGGGATTTAGCTCAGTGGTGTCGCCGCCTGCTGCACAAGCACAAGGACCTGAGTTCGACCCCCAATACCAAAAAAAAAAAAAGAAAAAAGGATTTGAGTCCTAGACATTCCACATGGGTAGTTACTATGGTAAGATATAAATTCCTGCCTACTTCACTGAGTTACTGTGAAAAACCAGATAAAAGGTTTGTAAAATTATTTTAAATCCTGCAAAGTACTACCTAGAAGTGCAATGTTAGAGTGTCTTGGATAAGGCACAAAGCTTTCTAGACTGTCGAGTGTTGGCAGAAAGACACAGTCCTGCCCTTGTGCCACCAGAGCCAGGGGCTCTTCAGAACAAGTAGGGGCCACTGTCATGTTCACCACATCCAGGCCACGAGTCTAAGCTGCTTCCTGGGTGCCAGGCTTTGTCTAGGTGTGATCAATACAGCTCAATGTATGACAGGAGGTCCAGTAAGAGCTAGAGGACAGTTCAATGCTGGTCGAACTGTACATCCATGTGGACAAAGAACTATGAGGCAATGGAACAGAAGCGCAATGCTTTCCTGAAGAAGATGGTGTTCTAGTAGGCGCATAAGCTGTCCTCCTGGATGTAACCCAGTAGACCTGGAGAAAGGCAAATGGACCCTGCTCTGTCAGGCACAGGACAGGATGCCTGGGGTGGGAGAGAACTGTCCTTGTGACATCTGAGGTCTTTTCCGAGCCGGAGCCTCTTAATTCATGCCAACAAGGAGAGGAAAATGTCATGAAGGGGTGGGTTCAGACAGCTACAAACTACCGCAAGAAAGGTTCTAAACAGTTTGCAAAGCAACCTGGGACTATGTGGAAACAAGTCCCGGTGTGTTTGCTGGGATGTCAGCCTACCTTGCCCATCTGGTTTCTTCCCACCGCCTCCCAGATGTGGGATTCTTACCAAGGCAGAAGCCTCCTGAGGCCACCTCCGGCATCCACTCTTCTTCTTTTCCCAGCTGAGAAAACATATCAGGTTTGGGTCCCAACAGTCCTGTTTTTGAGGGGAAAAATAAGGACCACATCCATTCATAAAGAGACAAAAAATCATTGCAAGGCTGAGATCTGGTCGTCAGAACTTCCCAGAAAGGGTGATTTGACAAGAAGGCCCAGGTGGGTACATGCTTGGAGATGGAAGAAAGGATGGCCCAGGCCTGACACCTGTTCCTACATCCTTCCCCTGCTGGAAGAAGGCGAGGAAGGATTCAACCCCTAGATTTCTGAGGCATTTCCACTTAGGTCTTCAAAACAGGCCTGGGGACCAAGGGTAGGTGACTGGCAGTTCTGAAGAAGCATTCTCAATGGGCCCACTTCAGCCCACTCCGGTGTGGCGTCAGCCTGAAGGGCCTAACAGACTGTCCACCTTACCGAGCGAGACCAGGTTGCTGTAGTTCTCCAGCATCACCTCCCTGTACAGGGTCCTCTGTGGAGGGCTCAGTTGCCCCCATTCCTCCTGGGTGAAGAGCACAGCTACATCCTTGAAAGTCACCAAGTCCTGAAACGGCAAAGCCAATCTCACTGGCTGGGTGCTATCCTGGGGAAGCTGAGGCTGGCTGCCCCCAGGAGTGCATGAGGATTTACCGGACTCTGGGCACACAGGGAGCTGGTGTCCTGGGGCAAGGTCAGCATTTATTGGGGGCTCGGCTTTGTACCAGACGTTGCTCCCCACTTTGAAGAGATAGACATAGGCCGTGGTGAAGACGTGCATCCTCGGCACTGGGACCACGGAGGGCTGTTCATTTTCTCCATCTCCAGAATTCTTCCCAGCCCTGCCTCTGCTCTTCCCCGACATGGCCAAACCCTAGTCCAGTCTCTGCTCAGACACTACCTCAGCACAGCCTTCCCTGGCTGCTCCTGCACCCGTCGATGTGGGCCCGCTGAAGCTCTGACCCACTTCACTGCGATCTTTGGTTTACGCTCAGTCTCCACCTTTGGACTGTTACCTCCACAGTATGGAACAGTTCTACATCTCCCTCGTCTTCTCAGCATCTTCAGCATGGTCATAGTTGCAGCAACTATTAAAAGTCATACGTAGCATAATGTTTGGCTCAATGACAGGCCACATATATGAAAGTGGCCACATAAGACTATGATGGAACTGGAAATCACTGTTGCCTAGTGATGTACTTACAGCTGGCGTCAAATTTTAGCACAGTGCACCACTTCCATGCTCGAGGTGGTGCTGGGATACAATACCTACTGTGCTGCCAGGTGTACAAAAGTACATACGATCATGCATGTTCAGCACCTAATATTTGGTAACGATAGTCAACAACGTTACTGGCTCACATATCCAGTATACTTTTAGTCATCACTTCTACTTATTTAAAAAAAGCGCGCTGTAAAACAACATGCAGTGGCACACTGCTAAGAGCCTGGCACATCTCATGTTCATCTTGACTGCATCAAGAAGCCACACTGAGGGGCTGACCTGGGTCATTTAGATTTGTACAGATACTGTTAATGGTGTTTGCACAAGGACAAAATCACCTAATAGTGCATTTCTCAGGACATGTTACTGTTAAGTGATACAGACTGTACTTTTCTGCAATTCTTCAACTGCTCATCTGTCCACCCCCAAGACAGACAGACAGACACACAGACACACACAGACACACACACACACGCGCGCGCGCACCATGGAAACAGACATTTATACTCTGGGACTCTGTTCCCTCTGATTTACAACTAGTCCTTTTTTTTTTTTTTTTTGAAAACTTTCAAACTAAGACAGAAGAAATTGTTTCTCTCAAATACCAGAAATCTAATACATAGAATTCAGTGTTTTCACAAGGTCTTCCTAGCCACCAGGGAGCTGGTTTATACTGTGAAAGAAAGATTAAGTGGAAGCTCAGAGAAAACCAAGGGGTAACAGAGAGCACTGTTAGGGTATTCCAGATGCCATTTCCACAGCCAAAGTCCGGCTTATCTCTGTCTTTAGATTTGGGGAAGTAACTCAGTATCTTTCCCATAAACACCAACTTTTGATTAAGGTAGTCTCAATTACACTTCTGCTGCCGGAATCTAAAGCCTTGGTATACAGCAGGCAGCCGGGAAACACTTGCTAAATTGAACTCATGAACCAGTTTGTCAGAGACTGCTTTCCACCTGTGAGTTTCTAGCATAGACCATAATACTCGGCACATTTTACATCCCTGATGCATGTCCATGCCTGACAACCAAAGTAATGCAGGCTATAAACACAAGATGGGCAGTGACATTGTTAGGGTTTAGACAGTTTGTCCCCAAATATTTATATGCTAGGTTTGGTCCCCAGTGTAATGGTACTGAGGGGTGGCAGAAGCTTTAAGAGGTGGAGCCTAGTGGGCAGCTATTAGGTGAAGCTTTAAATGTGAAGGAATTAGAACAATTTTGCCAAATGCACCAGAATTTATACACCCGAATGAATGAATGAATACGTTCTCTTCAAAAGAGATTACATACTTTTTTTTTGAGACAAGGTCTCACTATGTAGTTCAAGCTCCCCTTGAACTTGTGGCAATTCTCGTCTCAACCTCCTGAGAGCTGGAATTACAGGTGTGCACCACCATGCCCAGATGTGTACTCTTATTTTAAAGAGCTTGGCACCACTCAGAGCTTTTCAGGAATTTAATGGACATGGAGGCACATTTTGGGGGGGGAGGTGTGCTAGCAATGAAACCAGAACCTTGAGCATGCTAAGCAATCACTCTACCACTGAGCTACATCCCCAACCCACAAAAGAAGTCTTTTAAATAATTCCATTGGTATCCAATATTTCTATGAAGTAAAAAGCCAAATAACTTTTTTTTTTGGTACCGGGGATTGAACTCGGGACCTTGAGCTTGCAAGGCAGGTGGCGGAACCACTGAGCTAAATCCCCGGCCCAGCCAAATAACATTTTAAGAAAAAGAAAATAATAAACCTCTCCAGGGCTGTGTCAGATCTTTACCATTCAGACCTCTAATCTTACCTGCTCGTAGAAACAGGGCCGGGGAAAGGTTTTCATTTCAGACCAACCAGTTGTGCCCCTTACATGAACTTTAGCAAGTCACTTAGCTCTAATAGCCACCTGGAGAAGCCAACACGGTAGGAGAGAGCAACCCGGGTCAACTGTGCGGGGGAGATTGGAGTAGGAGTGAAGCTCCTGGGCAGGGGAAGAAACATCCCCGTACTCTTCAAATCAGAAGGCAAATTAGGGCGAAAACCCCACTCACCTGGACCACGGTTGGCAGGTGGCTCACAGCCATTCTTTCTTCTCTGATGCTTCCTCTTAGGGACAGGCGAAGTGCTGCGGAGGCCGGCGAGGGGCGTAAGCAAGCTCGGGATTCTTCAGGCTAGAAGCGGCCACACACCTGTGAGGAGAGGGCTGGGTCAGAAGGTGTCGCAGCAGGAGAGAGGCTGTGGCATTCGCACTCTGGGGGTCCACTGTACCTCCCTGCAAGGAACCCTTCGGTCTCATTTGCTCCAAACTCTCCTGCTTCTGAGAGATTTTCCCCACTCCCTCCCTCACACCTTTCCTGTAGTCATATCCTCCCTATCTCCCCTTCTGTATTTTAAATACTTTGACCGGCAGAAAGCTTGCTCCAGTCCCAGTCCCCATACTTTGTACCCGCCCTCTGTCCTTTCCCCTAAAGTATGCTGAGGAGTCCTAAGGAATTGTCTCTCCTGGGACTGCGGATCCGGAGGGGAGAAGAGGAAGGGGTGGAAAGAGGGTTGACTTTCTCCTGAAAAGACGCGACCTAAGTAGGCTAGAGCCTCGATGTTGAAGTCTCTCAGGCCACGCTCTTCGATAGCCTCAACTTCTCACTCTCCGGGGCCATTTGGGTGACCCGGAGTCAAAGGCGAGGAGAGCCACAGTGAACGTGTGTGCCTGCTGCTCGGTCGGGTCCCCAGGGAGGTGCTGCAGGGCTGCACTGCGGCTCCCTCGCCCTTGGCAAACCCTGTGGCGGGCTCGGGATCAGCCGTACCCCGACCAGCTATGTGTGCCGGGGCTGCTGCTCCACCACACGCTAGAGGAGGCCCTGGCCCCATCCGCTCCACAGGCACTGAGACTGGGACCCTAAAACGCAAGAAGCCCGATCCTGCCGGTCCTTCCCTTCTCCATTTGGAATAAAATCTCAGACACACACTCTGGAAGTTTGGGGCATTACAGCAGGGTCCTCCAGAATGGACCACGACTCAGACATCCTCGGCTTTCCCTCACCCCTTCCTCCCAGACCTGACCACACCACTGCCGCTCTCCCTTTGCGGCTTTGGCCACCGTGTTTGGTCACCGCTAGGTCACCCTTCCAGGAGCCTCTACCGGCGGCGAGAGACCGCGGCCACCACCACATCGCAGTCAGTACACAATGAGCAGGAATCTGCAACCCTGTCCGAACTGCGCTTGCGCGTTGCCCTGGAAACCGCGGGGCTCAATTCCCACAAGTCTGAGGGCTGCGGTATTTTTGTTTGTAGGACTGCACTTCCCAGAAAGCAAAGCGGCGAAGAAAGTGAAGGTCTGCACCTGCGCAGGCAGGGCTCCGCCCTTCTGTCCCGGAATTGCTGCTGAGGGCTGAACTATGTTTCCCAGAAGCCTCTGCGGAGCACCGCCCTAACCCTGTTCAGCTACCCACCTCTACGCAAGCGCTAGCAGTCTCGCACGGATTCCGGTCTGTTCGGTCCAGATTTGGTCTGAGTCTCTACTTTGAAATAATGCTCAGGAAGCTACGCGGACCGGAGGATCAGGGAGGTTAGTCCAAGGGAGTGACGCTTGATCCGGTGATGAGAGGCCCCGGAAGACCGAATATTTCCTCAGAAAGCTGGCAGGGTTGTACCCTTGGCCCGAAAGAAGCATCAGATTGTCGCTGTCTGGCCGGGCAGGTGGGCCAGGGCATGGTTCTGAAACGTGAGAGAAACTCCTGCAGTAATTGTGGGGTGGATGGGGATATTAGGATGAAGGCCCCGGAGGAGGCTGCTGCAGCGACTCAAGACAGAGCTGATGGCAGCTGGAACCTGGGAGGAACAAGGGCACCTTGAAGTGCCCAGCTGGTAGAACAGACTTAGGGGCGAGGGCGAGGGAGCCTGGAGGCCGAAGAATCTATCTTGGACAATGCATAGAGAAGTCAGAATTCATTTTTACTGACTGGCTGGGGTGGGAAGCATGAGGTGATGTGAAGGAATACCCCCGCTGGAGACACTTTGTTGTCATTGATCATGTAATATTCATGGATATCAGCAAAGAATGAGAAGGTCTCGTGTGACCTGAGCTTAGTCACTTTGGGAATTTTAGAGGAAACAATGTCAGTGAATAAATGACACTACAACGAATTGGGGTTTTATTGATACCATTCTCTAGACACTTAGGAAGTATTTTATGTGCCAGGCACTACTTTAGGGCCTGGGAAAATAGTGAAAAACCTGCACTCTTGCAGTTTTAGTTCTACTAGGGGAGGTAGTCAACTAAATAGAAAATTTAGTTATTACTATGCTGGGAGTAGAGTGTGACAGGAGTTGTATATTAAGTAGCATTTGGGGATATTCTCTTTGAGGAGGTAATATGGAGGTCTGAATACAGTGGGGAAGGAAACCATGTTTCGAGAATCTGGGGCAAAGCCACTAAGGAAAGGGAGCAGAAATGCTATGTAGAGAGAGGAGTCTTCTTAGTGAGTCTGAATCTAAGCAAGCCCAGTGTGACTGGCTATGGCACGCCAGACAGGGGAGAATGGAAGATGGGGATGAGGGATAGTTAATGAGAGCCCTGGAGACCATGGTAGAAAATTTGGATTTATTCTGTATGTGATGGCAAGCCATCAGACAGATTTGGGCCAGCACCATGGCTGAGCACAATAGGATAGTTACTGGTCAGCTCCAGGGAGAATAGACTGGTAAGACTGAAGGGAAATGGGAAACTAGATAGGAGGCTTTTGTACTAGGGTGAGGGAAAGCCTCCCATGGCTACATAACATTTCTTAAGTCATTTGCTTTGAAAGCCTAATGATTCTAAGACTTTAAATAAGAGTTCTGGATGCTACACTAAGCAGTTTAAATATGATTCTGTTTCAGCTATATGAGGATGACAAATATTTATGGAGCACTAACTACATGCTGGACACTTTTAAAGCACTTTACATTATTACCTAATGCAACCCAAAGCAATTAGGTTTGTGCTGTTAGCAAGTGAGAAAAGTGAGGCACTGATTATGTTAAATGGCTTGCCCAAGGTCCTGCATGTAGTAAATGGAAGTAGGAATCCTACTCCTGCTGATGGAGGAAAGGACAAAAGCATCCTTGTTACTTAGCCGAGAGCTGACATCCAAGCACCCAAAGTCTTCCAAAACTGAAAATAGTTATGAAGCCTCCACTGACCCATCTCTCCTGGGGCTCCTGTAGTTTGCTAGGGAGTACCCAACAGGCACATTCCACAGCCAATTACAAAAACGAAACTGAAAAAAGTTAATGTGAAGCCCAGTGCACCCTCTCACTCAGGCCAGGACCCAACACACTTCACTGTTCTGAGCATTCAACAGAGCAGCCCCCACTTCTCAAGGATTTTTACTATGATCCATTATGCTCAGGGAAATGAGGTTAAAAATGTGATCAGGTTGCCAGGCATGGTGGTGCACACCTGTAATCCCAGCACTTGGGAGGCTGAAGCAGGAGGATCACCTCCAGTTTGAGGCCAGCCTGGGCTACGTAGTGAGTTCAGGGGCAGCCTGAACTACAAAGGGAGACCCTGCCTCAAAAAACCAAAATGTGATCAAGAGAAACCATTTCCA
The DNA here is from genome assembly GCF_000247695.1 of Heterocephalus glaber. The sequence goes on along the minus strand of NW_004624733.1, from coordinate 41,957,855 downwards.
TATCTGCTTCCACTGTCAGTTATGCAAATGAACACTTACATGCAAGCAGAACCTGTATCAAATCTGACCACTTCTCCTCAGAATAGGTGCTATTCCCTACAAGATGTTGTGTTCACCTGCTGAGCCATGTTACATGGCCCTTGCAATAGGATGTAATGAGAGGTTCCTTTAGCTTCGTTTCTTGTCATGTCTTGACTTCTACTCTACACCCAAATCATACCCTTTACAGTCTCCCAAATATAAACATACTCAGCCTTATCGCAATTCCTTCTGCTCTTCCATCTTCTTTGCACTTAACTGGCTCACTGCTATGGCAACCTGTGCTAGGAGATGCTCAGCAGCAGGGACTAGCGGTCCTTCACACTGGAGTTCATACAGCTACCTATACACTGAGTAGGAACACTGACCTACTCATACTTAGCACACCAACATGCAGCACAGGAAGTGCTCAAGCAAGTCTATGGACTACAGGCAGGAAATGAACTGTGCCAATGTGTATATAGCCAGGGAAGTAACCTACCTCGACTATATACTAAGCATTCATCAATTTTCAGAGTACCTTTCCCTCCAGATCAGCTGTGAATTTTCTGCAGGAGCTGGATGCAGTCCCCATGAACATCCATGTGTTGGGGCTGTGCTTAATCTGAGGGAGGAATACTGGCACTGTCGTCTTCAGCTCCACCTGCTATGGAACCCTGACTAGTACCTCTTTAATTGTCCAGACACCCATTTCACAGAGCTCCAGTGAAGGAAGTGGCCCATCTGAGTGACGGTCGGTCCATAGAGAAAAAAAACCCTAAACATGCCATTCTCTGTGGTTGTAGAGGGCCTCGTGTTTCTTGTTATCTTAGACATCATCTGACTGCATCCTAATTCCCCGTTCATTTATGACCCCACCGCACACCATGAGTGGCTTTAGAGGCCAAAAACTCCAGCAGCTATGGAGAAAGTGCTCAGCAAATACCCAATGGTGTGCTGATCGTGACTGGCTGGCTGACTGCTGCTCACAGCCTTGACTGCATGGACGGTGACTGTGTGGCAGCCTCCTCCCCACCAGCTGTCTGGAAAAGGAACAGGTACTCATGCAGAAAAGGGCATCTGTGAAGTCTGTCCTAAAAGGATGATTTGGGCCAACTGGGATTCTTTCACAGAATTTTAGAATTAGGACAGAGAGATGTGGTGGTCAGAAAGAACAGCTGATGCCATATTTTGGATCATGTGCAAATTTAACTGCAACATGAGAAGTCATCCATCAGTGAGGAGATGGAAAAAAACAGTGGCAAGATAGCAGGTGGTGGTGGTAGCAGCAGTCAGGGGTAGAGAATGGAGGGGGAGAGGGCACACAGATGTCTTTGGCTGCTGATGATTCCAGCTGATGCAAGGCATGGCTATGTTATTTCAAGACACAAAAAATAATTCTCAAATATTATAGACATTGCAGACTTCAGAAAGAACACCAAAGTGAAAAAGTTGGTTTAACAAGAAGATGCCACAGCCAAGGTCTTCTTTCCCAGACCTTTACACTCTGGTTATCTTTTCTAGGTGTTTCCCAAATAAACAGCACCCTTTCCCTCAATCCAAGTATGGAGGCTTGAGGATGGAGCAAATCACCAACACAGCTTCTCCAGTCTTCTGACCCCCCAACTCCCTTGGCTCAGCATGCACATCCTGGGGCTTGTTGAATACATTCAAATATAAACTGGTGGAGTGAGAACAGGCAAAGAAAAAGGGAGAATGAATCAGAACTGTACTAAAAACAGACTTTTAATAATATATCTCCTTGTGCCCCATCTCCTTTTCTAGTTTCCCACCTGATCTCAAGATAAAAATGGAGGGAAAGAAGAAAGAAGGCAGAGAGAATAGATGGGTAGAAAATAGATGAAAATCATAAAGATAGCAGCAAAATAAAAGCTTAAGAGGAAGGCACAGAAGGGTGAAATGAAGGGTACTGAAATTGAGAGTGGATACAATGAATCAAAGTTGGTAAAATAATACTACTAAGGAATTACATAACCCAAAGACTAGACCTGTTAAAGGACCAAACAATGACAGTTCATAGGCACATTTTCCACTGCCACCCACATCTTCTGGACCCATGATTTCTTAATTTCTCTGCCTCCTATTGGAGTTTCCATCCTGTTAAAAGGATTTCTGCAGCCTCAGGCTGCGCTTCAAATCTTTCTCACTCTGAGCTGTAGATTCTCTCCTTCCTGTGCTCCCTGACTCTCTCATGCTTCTGTTTTGCAGTTATATACACACTTAATCCTACCTTTCATTATACAAACACTCCCCGCCAGACTACTGCTTCGCCAAATCAAAACCATTCTGAAAGCCATTTCTTTGTCTACCTCCACTAGAGAAAAGAGAAGAACTAAATACTTCTTTTCTCAGCCTCCCTTGATTCTAGGGGGCAGGCATGTATAGCTGTGGTCAATGAAATGCAAGGAGTATGCTGAGGGGGTTATGGGGAAACATTTCTAATAAAATACGCTGATGTTGCTGGCCTTATCCATCCCATCTTCTTACCACAAATGTGGACATTCTACCTGAAGCTTGGCCACCATCATACAACCAAAATAGAAACAACATGAAACTCAAGGTATCCAATTACTTCTGTGAACCAATGCCAGCAGCCTCCAGATTTGTTATTTGAGAAAAATTAATTCCTACTTGCTTAAGACTTTGCTAAATGGGCTTTTGATGATCTGCAGCCAAAGGCTCCACTGACAGATAAATCTTCTTTCAGCCCCATCTCCCTCTGATTATCTAAGTCTCTTCTGTCTCAATAAAGCTACTAAGTCCCCTACAACATTTAACTCACTCTTCAACCCAGTAAAATTTACAGAGGTTTTAAGCATCTATTTTAAATTGATAATTATAAGCAAAGGACATATTCTATGTTTATCTTTACCTTCTTGTAGCACTGGATAAGATCCCTATCCTACGCTAATAATTCTTTTACTTCTGTGGCACCATCACTTCCTGATTTTCTATTTTTCTTTTGGAAGTTCATTCCTTTCAGCTTCTACTGACTGCTCTTTGAGCCACTTACTCTGACAATGACAATACTCCCAGTACTGCCTTCTGCTTATTCTGTGTGTTCTGTTGCCTACTAGGACTCTTCACTCTGCCCGTATTCATCAAAATGCCCCTACAATGAATGTATCAATGCCCCCAAAATTGGCTAGTTTTTTATATTCTTAGTTATGGCATGCCAGTCCACTCAAATAAGAAACTCAAGTCATTCTAAACTCTTCCTCGTAATTCAAATATCTACATTTAACCAGTTACCATTTTTTCTAGTCTCTGGCTCATCACTGCTTCAGTTCTCCTTTCCTTTCACAACACAAGATCGCTTTCTTAGTTTAGCCCTTACACCAGTTGACAGTGAAGCTTTTGGAGCTTTCAATGCTAACAAGCAGCCAGATGCGACACATGAGCCACAATTTCACCACCACTGCCTTAGAACATAAAGAATATATCTTAATCATTCTGATTTTCTAGTCATGTCTTTAGTACTGTTAAATATGGGTAGAATAAATGAAGCTAAACTACTATCACCCTGATAGATGTATAAAATATCCCTGATGGTTTTGAATGTAGTTTTGAGTTGCAAAGGTTTTGTTAATATACTAGATGTCCTCTTGCTCTTCTCTTTTCTACTTGGAGAGTCAAATACAACACAAAGATATGTATTTGAGTCTATGCTGTACATATAGACTATAGTTTTCTAAATAACCGGCTAATTTAACAATTTATTAATGATGAGAACTCAAAACAGCATGCTAATGCATTATGATTTGTACAATTATCCTATTACCTGGTAGAAGCCACCCTATATTTTAAGGTAAAAAGTAAGGCAGGGAGAGAGGAAAGGACATGGTAGAAAATAAGCATTGGTAGAGGTAAAGAATTTTGACTTATAACATCCAAGGAAAACAAGCTGTGAAGTAGAAGCACCTAGAAAACATATATGATAGTAAAAGACCAGAAATTTCTCACCATCATTGTTTGTACAATTTTGGCAAACAGGGGTCCTTCAGGCTTTCAGAATCCAAGATCTCTCAATTAGCAGATAAGAAAACTGTGACCCAGTAAAAGTGGGTGACTTTTCCAAATTAGTGGCATCCAGGACTACATACCAAGTCTTTGTGCTGCCCAGCCACACACTGTGACACTTTCTTTTCAGTATGAAGTCCCTGATGTCCAGAAGAGAACAAATAGAACGTATCTTCATAGTTACTCAAACCTGACATAAAGTAATTTTACCTTCTAAATCAAAATTTCTCTAATCTCTTAAGGTTTCTCTGCCATGGTCTGTATTATCTGATGTGGTATGTAGTACTTCAACTAAAAGATTCCCACAATTGTTACGTTTATTAGGCATCTACAGCAACATGATTTATATAATTACTTAAGACTTAATCACGACGAAGGGGCCCATGAATGCTTTCCTCATGTATGAGTTCTTTGATGTCTTGTAAGGTTTGTACTCCGACTGAAGGCTTTTCCACACTCATTACACTGATAGGGTTTCTCTCCTGTATGAGTTCTCTGATGCACTATAAGGGATGAATTCTTAATGAAAGCTTTTCCACACTGATCACATTCATAGGGTTTTTCACCAGTATGAATTCTTTGATGCTCAATAAGGTACGCACTCTGGCTGAATGCCTTTCCACATTCAGAGCATTCATAAGGCTTCTCTCCAGTGTGAATAACCTGATGTACAGTCAGGGATGATCGTCCAGTGAAATGTTTTCCACATATCATACACTCATAAGGTTTCTCTCCAGTGTGAATTCTCCGATGTTGAGTAAGAGATGAGTTCTTACTGAAAGCTTTTCCACACTGATTACATTCAAAAGGTTTTACTCCAGAGTGAAGTCTTTGATGTTCTATAAGGTACGTACTCTGGCTAAAGGATTTCCCACATTTATTACATTTATAGGGTTTTTCTCCAGTGTGATTTCGCTGATGTAGGGTAAGGGTTGAACTCTTGCTAAAGGCTTTTCCACATTCACTACATTCATAGGGTTTTTCTCCAGTATGACTTCTCTGATGCACAATAAGATGCATGCTTTGACTGAAAGCTTTTCCACATTCATTACATTCATAGGGTTTTTCTCCTGTATGAGTTCTCTGATGCACAGTAAGATTCATGCTTTGTGTAAAAGCTTTCCCACATTCATTACACTTGTAGGGCTTCTCTCCAGTATGAATCCTTTCATGTTGAATAAGGGATGAATTCTTACGGAAGGCTTTCCCACACTCTTTGCACTGATATGGTTTCTCCCCAGTGTGAGTTCTTTGATGAACAGTAAGGTTCATGCTCTGACTGAAGGCTTTCCCACATTCATTGCATTTGTAGGGTTTCTCTCCAGTATGAATTCTTTGATGTACAGTAAGAGAAGAGCGTTCAATGAAGTGCTTACCACAGACACTGCACTTATAGGGTTTCTCCCCAGTATGAATCCTCTGGTGTTTAAGAAGGGATGAGCTCTGGCTGAAAGTTTTCCCACATTCATCACATTCATAGATTTTCTTTCCTACAAACATTCTTTGAGTTTTCATTAACTCAGTGTTTTGTTTGGCATCTTTTCTATGTGAATTCCAACTGTGGGGGTATTTTGATTTAGGAATGCCTTGCTGTGTATTAAGGACTGAATCTTGATTGGAACATCTTTCAAGGTCATTACCTCTACATACCCCCCTCTCAGTGAGGGTTTCCTTAGGGGTAACCTGGCCGAGATGTCTTCCCTGTTGCTCCTCTAGCCAATTATCAGGTTCCCAGGTTTCCCCTAAGGTTGAATGCCTGAGACCTTTCCTTTCCATTATGGATCCATGGACTAAATCTTCAGTAATATTGAGCTTTGGAGATAACTCTCTGTCTTCAAGTCTTGTCTCCCAGTCTGAAAAAACAATTAAAATGCACATTGGTTTCTGTGTTGGAAGAGCGAAAACTTTAAAGATGGCAATAAGCAGTTGAAACTAGAGTAAATATTAGGCACATTTCAGAGCTTTCAAAGATATCTTTACAGTTAGGTAAAGAAATTGGAAGAGAAGGAAAGAACAGTGGACCTGTCCATAGAAAACAGGGGAACTAGAAGCAGGAGATGGCAAATCCATTGGATAATCAGAAGAAAAAGTGCATTCAGGAGGGATGGGCAGTAGAATCAGTGAACACTGGTTTCAGCCCAATAATGAAGATAGAACTGAGAGAAAATACACCAAGAGAGATGACTGGGAGAAGCAAATCAGAAGGCTGGCACATCATGCGTTTTATACACGACAGCAGTTTTTTTTCCCTCCAGTAAGGCTCCTTAGAATCCTACAGCAAATTAATCTTTATAAACCATCACAGTGTCACACAGGGAAGAAGTTGCTGAGCTCAGAGTCAGACAAATGTGCTCAAAGCATGGCTTTTCATGCCATCTAAATTCAATACTTGTTTCATTTCTCTGGGTCTGATATTTTATAGATATAAAGTATCTGTATATTTTATATACAGACAGATATATATATACAGGAATAAATATCTATATTTTACATATACATACACATACACATACATACATACATACATATATTACCAGTAAGGAGTAAGATGATATATAAAAATTTATCCTTGGGGAAGGAATAAAATGATACACGAAAATTAACCTCAATGAACATACATATATGAAACAGAGAGTACCAGAACACACTTGAAACTACCTCTTGAGGGAGGATTATGCAACTAAAGGCATTTCCTCCTTAAACTTTAAGCAGATAGTAATGTTTCACATAGAAAACATCCTAAAGGGCCCTGCCCTTTCTACATATCCTTTCTGTGATTATTAGAACTGGTGGCAAGGTAAACTGTTGAAATGCTGGAGATGGGAGAGGGGGACTGATAGAAGGATACTGGACCCATTCAGACTTTATTCAGAAAAATATAGTGAAGTGGCAAAGAGGACAGAGGACAGGAGACAGTGAGGACAGAGGCAGTCACAATCAGCCTTGTGGCTGCTGATCAAAGTGAACAGAACATAGATCAACACTGAACCAATGAAACAAAGGCTGTGAGCACAGGCTTTACTGTGAAGCAACTGAGATTCACCCTTTCCCACTTTAACTGGGATCACCCTTTCCCACCTGATCTGTTTACATAAAATAAGTGCAACAGTGGAAAATCAAGCAGGCCCGACTGCCAAAACACACATACACCAGCAAGTAACCCAGAGAAGATCCATGCAATGGAGCATGCAAATATCAGCAGGCAACCGATGAACTCAAGGCTGACTTGTGCCTACCTCATTACAGTCACATTCTGCTATCTAATTCAAGTTCCTTGGGACTATTTAAACTGCAGCCCAGCAACTGACATAAAGAACAAAGAGATCTACTCCTACTGTTAAACAAATACAAAGCCCAAATAGAACTGCTTCTATTCAAAGATAGATAATCACAGAAAGTATTAACTTTGGAAGCTTTATAGAAGATCAGGAAATAAATTTTAAAAATAAGAACAACAAGATCATAAGAAGCAAAGGCATGAAATCCAAAAGGGAGAATATGAGTTGAGAAAATAAAATGCTTCCAGTCACCAAACGATATTAAAAAGAAAGTGGAAAAAAACAGAAGTTACATACTGGGAGAAGATAGTCACAACATGTGAGCTATATAAAAGTAAAAGCTAGACAGATAAAACTGTCTATGAAACACTAAGCCACTAGAATAAGGGCAAAAGACCTGAAATAGTACTTTAGAAAACATAAATGTTTTTGTGTTCATGTTTTATAAATATAAACAAAGATGCCCAATTTCAGTAGTAGCCAGGAGAAGGCAGATCAAAGCTGCCATGAAAGTCAGGCATAGTGTTGTATGTCTGTAATCCCAGAACTCATACGGATGAGGTAGGAAGATCGAGAGTTCAAGGCCACCCAGGCCTATATACCAAAACCCTATGTGAAAAGAAAAACAAAAACAAAAATCTGCACTGAAATTCCATTACCACACCAGTCTGAATAACAAAACTTTAGTAAAAATTCAGACTGATAGACTGATGGCTTCAGATTTTGGAAAGCGGTTTAAAATGAGAAATTCTAGCAACTGCAAGTAAGAGTGCAATTTGATTCGAATATTGGAAAAATAGTTTAGTTCAACTAAGAACATTCACACAGATATAGGATAGATTCCATAAGATATAGGAAATCTACCAGTAGGTGTGTATGTATGTACACACACACACACACACACACATTTGTAAATGTACCTTGTTCAACACTAGGATTTATAATTTTTAAAGTAGCATTGTGCAGAATAGCAAAAATTTGGAAACAACCACATGTTTATCAACAAGAGAATGAAAATTAAATTGTTAAATATTTAAATGATGGAATAAAATGAACATAATAAAGTTACATATATCAATATGAATGAATAATGTAGGCAGAGGTTAATGGTTAATATTTCCCAGGATAGCAAATAATAGTGGCATATGCCTGTAACCCCAGCATTCTAAAAGGGTGAGGTATAAGGATTATAAGTTTCAGGCCAGCCTGGGCAACTTAGTAAGACTCTTATCTTAAAATAAAAAAGGGTGGGAGAATATCTCATTGCAAAGGCCCTGGGTCCAAGTCCCAGTGTAACAAACAAACAAACAAAAACCACTAAAACAGATTAAAACTAAGTATATTTTCTAGAGGCTCATTTATAGATGGCAGTATTACAAAGAACAGAAAGGTAAGGGACTTATCATGGGAGTCAGAATAGTAATTTATATTGGGTGGAGGTAAGAGGGCTTAGAAAAATATGCAGGTTTCTGTTAAATAGAGATCATATTTTACACATATTTCAAAAATCAAGTGAGAGAACAAATTATTTGCTATCCTGGGAAATATTAACAATTTTAAGTTTGAACATCCTTTTAAAACAAAAGTTATTAGATTCAATATATCCCCATGGGCTGTAGTGATCTAATTTCAAAGTTCTGAAGACGTGTTTGACAAAAAAGACATTACCTAAAAAGTTTTAAAATCTGGCCTAAGACATCTTCCCAGGAAACCAGAATACAAAGACAATGGCCAGGCCTATAAAGGACTGAGGAAAGGAAGGCTGTGTGACTCAGGAATTCAATGTTGACAGTACTCTAGACACACCCAGTCTTTTTTTTTTTTTTTGAGACTGGGACTCACTATTTTACCCATGGTGGCCTTGAACTCATGATCTTCCTGTCTCAACCTCCCAAGCAACTAACCCAAAACACATTCTTATACAGTCATGTGTCATTAACAATGGGGACACATCCTGAAAATTGCATCATTAGTTGATACTGTCACTGTGCAAACAACATAGAGTGTATTTACACATCACTAGGTGATATAATCTTATGCAGCCACTGTCAATATGCAATGTCATCGGTGGAAGTGTCATTAAATAGAGTGTTATGGTTCATGTCGAAATATCCCCCTGAGGCTGCATGTGATTATAGCCAAGACTTGGGAGGTGACTGGATTATAGGGGCATTATAGCTGACTTGCTGTTAGGAGGTGGGGCCTGTCCAGAAGAGGCCAGTGAGTGTGGCTTATATCTTTATTCCGAGCTCCTCCTTCTGTTGCTGCTTTCTGTTTGCTATGAGGTGAACAGTTTTTCTTCTGCCATGCCTTGTAGCCAGCCGACTATGGACTGAAATGTGGAATGTGAGACAAAATAAACATCTCCTCCATTAAGTTGTGGATGTAAAGTGTTTTGTCTGAGCAGTGAAAAAAGTGAAGAAAGACACAGAGCGTGGCTGTGTCTGATTTCAGTGATTACATTACTCCCCAAGCATGCCTGAAAATTATTAAATATTCAATTTAAATAAAAAGTAACTTTTGAATGGAAAGAGTTGGAATAAATAACAGTTGGCAGTAAAATACTGAATCCACTTAGAACAGAGTAAATAACACTGGTAAATATTTTTTTAAAGCCAATAAAAACAATTGATGACAAACTGGAAAATGAATAATAAAAAAAAGGACCAGAAATAGCAAAGATAATATAGGTGCACTAATTTTTTTTTTCAGGAGGAACTGATAAGGTATTTTATCTCTGAACATTATAAACTAAGAAATATACGACTTAGCCTATTATATGAAACTAAATGGGCAATAATGAATGTAGTTAAAACTGTCTCCAGATTAACATGGAAGGCAAATGCAATAAGCAAAAGAATCACATAAAACACAGAATATTTAGGCAATATTACCAATGTCAGAAAACAAAACAAAATAAAAATAGAAAAAGAAAAAACATTTCTATTACCCTAACAGATGTCAGTTACATTGGGTCAAAACACTAATGATTTATCATCAATAACAGATACTGTTAAAACAGTGAGCCTTGAAAAATTGAAAGTTAAAAGATAAATGCAAAAAAGGAAATCACAAACACATAAATATCAAAGTTAGTACCAGGCCAAAAATATATAAAAAATAATTCAACAGGATAGAGGGTCACAAATGAAGCTATAAGGAATTATTAAAATATTTGTCATGAACATTTATGCCTCAAATAATGGACAAAAAGAAATAGAGGATATGAAACAAGACTAAAGGAATACAGAAAACAAACTATTAGAAATATAAAATAGAAGGTGAGCCGGTCCCAGCACCCGGAAGGAAGCTCCCTGCCTCCATCCCAGGCTCCTAGGGCAGAGAAGCTCAGCCGGTCCCAGCACCTGGAAGGAAGCTCCCCTGCCGCCATCCCAGGCTCCTAGGGCAGAGAAGCTCAGCCGGTCCCAGCACCTGGAAGGAAGCTCCCCCACCACCATCCCAGGCTCCTAGGGCAGAGAAGCTGAGCCGGTCCCAGAACCCGGAAGGAAGCTCCCCTGCTGCCATCCCAAGCTCCTAGGGCAGAGAAGGTGAGCCACGTGAGCACCAGAAGCAACCCCCCGCCCCGTGGAAATGAGACACATAAACAAGCATCAAAAACAGACTTTCAGATCACCTACAGCAACCCCAAAGGGAAACGAGATGGAACAATCTGATACTCAACCACCTGTGCTCTCTGAACTGGCAACAAAAGAGGATCTGGGAAAAATGAAATCAGAAATAATTACTCAGATAACAACAAAGATTGTGCTCATGGTGCAA
>NW_004624733.1:41902121-41943768 GCF_000247695.1 Heterocephalus glaber | reverse complement strand
AATAAAAAGGTTTTGAATATATATTTTAGTATTTCACAAAGCAAATATGTACAAAAACCAGACTCATTAAGGAAAATAAGTGTATATAGATAAAACTCAGCATTTTAATAATATTAAAAGCGTTAATCAAGTGCCCATGAAACAACACAGAAGAACTTACCATGAATTCTGAAACAAAGAATTTAAATTAGTAAAACAGAGAAAGAGAAAATAAAACTTGAAATGATCAAGAAAACATAAAACAAGCTATAAAATAATCTTAGTCAAATAAATTTAAAATCCAACATTCAAGAAAACTAATGTCCCACATGAAATTTTAAAAATGTTTGACTTAGCTAACATAAATTGTTAAACAAAAAAATGAATGAACCTAAAAAAGAAAAATTGAAGGAAAATATAAATGAGGAATAAAGCTAAGCAGAAATGAATACTTTAAAAATATTAAGATTCAGGGCTAGGGATTTAGCTCAGCAGTGCACCACCTGCCTGGCAAGCGTGAGGTCCTGAGTTTGATCCCTGGCACCCCCCCCCAATTAAGATTCAACAGATGTGATGTCTCGAACCCCCACCCAAAGTAAAATATGTATACCATCCCCCAAATTAAGTAAATTCAATTGGAAAAGTGGATTATAAAAGTGAAAATAGGCATGGTTACAGAGCAAGGCAAAAGAATTAAGAGAATTCTTTATACAATATCAATACATTTGCAAGTCTGGATAAAATGGCAGCTTTTATATAAAACTTATACATCATCAAAGGAAGTTTAAAAAGGTAAACAAACTAAATACATGGACAATATTAAGTGCTGCACAGAAACTACCCATGAAAAGAACCATAGGCATATAGGGGATTTCATATGTGATTTTTAAAAAGTCCTTAACAGACAAGAATTCAGGTGTCACAAATGATTTAGAAACAGTTACAACCTAAACACAAATGCTAAATCTATAAAAGTGTCATAAAACATTCAGGACAAGTTTCATGACATTGAATTTGGCAATGATGTCTTGATATGATACAACAAAAGCACAGGTGATAACAACAAAAGTAGATAAGATGGGACATCACCAAAATGAAGAACTTTTGTGTATCAAAATCACAGCTGATGAAATCAAAATGCAAGTGATAGAGGGAGAGGGAGAGAAGAGAAAGGGAAAGTTAAAAGAATTAAGATGTCTTACACACATGTACAAACTGCCCATGATGAATGTAATCATTATGTACTGAGAACATGTGCTGATAAAAATTATAACTATTTTTAAAAAATAAAAAATAAATGAAAATGTAACCCACAGATGGAAGATATTTGAAAATTGTATATCTGATAAGGGATCAATATCCAGACTATATGAAGAACTGTTATAACACACTGACACACACACACACACACACACACACACACACACACCCTCAAATAAGCTGTTTAAAAACCGAGTAAAGGACTTAAATAGATACTCCCCCAAGGAAAATACACAGATGACCAGCAAGCACATGAGAAAACATGCAACATTACTCCTCTTTAGAGAAATGCAAATCAAAACCACGAATTATCACCTCACACTGATTAGGATGGCCACTATTAAAAGGACAGAAAATAACAAATGTTGGTGAGGATGTTCAGAAATTGGAACCCTTGTGGTTCGCTGGTGGGAATGTAAGAGTGCAGCCACTGTGAAAAACACTATGGATTTTCTCAAAAAATTAGGCTGGGCATGGTGGCACATGCCTGTAATCCCAGCACTAGGGAAGCTGTGGCAGGAGGATCGGCATGAGTTTGAGGCTATTCTGGGATACACAGCAAGACAAAACAAAACCCTGAATTACCACTGATTCCAGTAATTGTACTTCACAGCATATACCCCAAAGACTTGAAAGTAGATTCTGGGACTAAAATAGGTATTTGTACATCAATGTTCACAGCAGCTTTATTCACAATAGCCAAGGTGGAAGCAACCCAATGTCTACTGGTGGATAAATTTAAAAAAATGTGGTATAGATATAAAATATAATTTGGCTTTAAAAAGGAAAGAAATTCTGACATGTTACAACAGGGATGAACTTCAAAGACACTATGCTAAGTGAAATAAGCCAGTCAGAAAAGGACAAATAATATGATTCCACTTATATAAAGTACCTAAAGTAGTCAAAGTCATAGAGACAGAAAGTGGAGGGGTAGTTGCCAAGGACTACGGGGTGGGGAGAATGGGGCATTAATGTTTAACGTGTACAGAGTTTAAGCTGGGGAAGATGAAGAAGTTCTGGAGATGGATGGTAGTAGTGGCTATACAACAATGTAATGTGTACGTACTTAAATGCCTCCTAACTGTACACTGAAAATGGCTAAAACAGTTAATTTTGTATTATCTGTATTGTACTACACACACAATACAACAGAGAAATAACACCTAAAGAATTATGTTTTGACAATTTTGTAAAACTCTGGAAATTGAAAAGTGAATTCCAAAGGGGCAGGGATCAAGGAAGAAATCACACTGAAACGAGAAATATTTTGCATGATGCAGCCAAACCAATGCTTAGAAGGAAAGCTATAGCTATCAATGTTTTCACCAAAACCAGGAGTGGCCCAAATCTGACCCAAATTTACATGTTAAGCAGGTAGGTAAAGGAGATCAAATTAAAACCAAAGTAGAGGAGCCTGTTCAGAAAAAGACAGAGTAAGCAACTCCAACCTGTCTGTCCTACTGAAAACCTTCACAGAAAACCTGACCTCAGAGTGGTGAGGAGCCCCACCCATTTCATCTTTCTTTGTTTTCTTGCCACTTGGCTCTGGATATAGGCAGCCACTGGAAGTCACAGCAGTATGAAGGGCAACTAAAGGCCTATGTGTGGCCAGAGGGCTGAAAAGGTGAACTCTAGGGAACCAGAAGCCCTGAGGAGATAGAGAGGAGGGGAACTTGGGAAAGTGACCCTGAAAGTTATTTATGAACTTCTGGGCTGACCTGTGAGTTATACACACATGAATATGACCCTAAGCACCACGGGGCAGGATCAGGAGCAACCACTGCACAAATTCCATACCAGGCCCATGGGTTATATGTGTGGGGCAGATCTGAGTAATTATGAACAGTTTTGACAACTAAACTGAAGTTGAAACTCCAACCCATAAACCTCAACCAGGAAGCTGCTTGGATTTTGTAGTCTGAAGTCAATCAGGTCTACTGCCTACTAAAAGAAACAAAGAAAGAAAATCAGTATTTTTATAGCATTTGAAGAAGACTTAAGAGTCTCATATCATGGCATTCAAGATGTCTATGATATGGGCTGAAGTCACTAAGAATAAAAAGAAACAAGAAAATTTCAACTTTCATGGGAATAATCATTAGCCATCAAATGAGATGATACCATTATCTGATACACTTTAAAGCAGCTGTCTTGTTGTGCTCGCTTTGGCAGTACATATACTAAAGCAGCTGCCTTGTGTGTCTAATTTACTTCACTTAATGTTCTAGAGGTGCATCTATGTTCCTACAAAAGACTCAATATCTTTATTGCAGAGTAGTACTCCATTGTGTATAAATACCATATTTTCTTTATCCATTCATCTACTGAAAATCAGACACAGAAGCTTAAATTATCACATGGTTTGTCTTATAGGATAAACCCAAAGTATAAATAAAAGATAAAGGAAGTAGAGAGAGAAATCTTTCACAAAGGAAAAGGGGATCAAGAGATTGGGTGGAGATTTTGTTCAGTGGTGCCAATGCCTCCTTGCAAGCACAAGGTACAGGGCCCTGAGTTTGATCCCAAGTACCAAAAAAAAAGAGATAGAGGGAGATGAGCCCAGGATTTAGCTCGGTGGACTGTGCCTGCCTCAAAAGTGCAAGGTCCTGAGTTCAATCCCCAGTACCAAAACAAAATCAAAAACAAAAACACCTCAAACAAACAAACAAACAAAAAGAGATAGAGGGAGGGAAGAGGGAGAGAAGGGCAAGGGGATGAAAAAAGAACTTCGATGTGTTGGGCACATGTACCATTCTGCACAAGGAATGCAATTATGTATTCCAAACAGACCAAAAAAAAAAAAAAAGGATGGGGATCAGGAAATGGATGGAGGGGTCAGGGATGTGGCACAGCTCCTGCCTGGCAAGTGGCCTTGAGTTCAATCCCATTACCAAAAAAAACCAGAAAAAAGAAAAAAGAACTGGATGGAGAAGGGAGGCAAGAAAGAGAAAGGGGATGAAAAAGGAGTTACGATGTGCTATGTACATGCACCAACTCCTCACAAGGAAGGTAAACATCATGTACTACAAATATGTAAAAGCAAAAAAAATCTAAAAAAAATGAAATAAACCCTTACATGCTCCAAAGAGTAAAGATGGGTACAATCTCAGCAAAGAAAACAAAGATATAAAAAAGAACCAAATGGGTATTTCAGAACTGAAAAATATACAATATCCTAATATACAAAGCTGCTTATTTATTTACAAAATAAAAATATTTAGTAGATAGATGCAATAGCAGAAAAGAGATAACAAAGAATTAGGAGACTTGAAGACAGACAGACTGAAAGAAATGATCCAATCTGAGCAACAGAAAGAAAAAAGATTGAAAATAAAAAGCCAGGAGAGCCTAATGGATCTATTACGGGACAAAACTAAAAAGATCTAACATTAATCTCACTAGAGTCCCAAGAAAGGAGAAATGTTCGGTGCTAAGAAAACAATTTGAAGAAATAATGGCTAAAAATTTACCAAATTACATAACCTACAGCCTTAGGAAGATTAGTAAACCACAAATATCATCAACACATGGAAATCCATGTATAGATGTATTAGAATCAAATTACATAAGAGAACAGAAAAGGAGGGCCAGGATTTAGCTCAGTGGTTCCACCGCCTGCCTTGCAAGCACAAGGTCTCGAGTTTGATCCCCGGTACAAAAAAAAAAAAAAGAAAAGAAAAAGAAATGCTCTTAAAAATATCCAGAGAAAAATGACTTACAGGGGTGCGCAACTGAGTAAGTGAATTTCTTCTTTTTTTGGTACTGGGGATTGAAATTGGATCTTTGCACTTGTGCAGCAGGTGGCAAAACCACTGAGCTAAATCCCCGGCCTGAATTTCTTACTGGAAACCATGAATGCCAGAAGGAAAAGTATCAATCATTTTAAAGTGCTAAAAGAAAATTAACAGTAAACCCAGGACTGTCATGAAGAACATCCTTCAGGAATGAAGGTGAAACAAACAGACTCTCATAGGAGAATCTGTCACCAGTAGACCTGCTCTGTAAGGTCATTCTACTATCAAAGCCAGGACTTTTAATAAGTGTTCTTAAACAGTGCTATTTATTTACACACCAAGATCATAAACATGACCAAGAAGAATTCATCTAGGAACTCAAGAATTGTTCACTATTAAGAATCTAGTAATAAGCCGGGCATGGTGGCGCACACCTGTAGTCCCAGCACTTGGGAGGCTGAGGGAGGAAGATCAGCAGTTCAAGGCCAGCCTGGGCTACCTATGAGTTCAAGGTCAGTTTGAACTACATAGTGAAACCCTGTCTCAAAAAACAGAACAAAGGATCTAGTAATATCATACTAATAGGTCACAGTATAAAGAATGTATCACCAACCTGATAGATGCTTGAAAAATACTTAACATCCAACATCCATTCCTGATTCAAAACAAAAACACTGGCATTACACCAAGTATAAAAATAAAACATTAGAAGAATTCTTACTAATGACAGAATCAAGGAAAGGATGCTATTACTACTAATAGTTTTTTTTTGTTTTTTTTTTGTAGAAAGGATTTTGCTAAATTGTTGAGTTGCCTGCGCTGGCCGTGAAGTTACCGTCCTCCTGCCTGAGCTTCCCAGAGTGCTGGGATTCCAAGTGTGAGCCATTACATTCAGCTATTACTATTACTATTACTTTTTACTGTTGTTCTCAAGTGTGACCAATAAAATTATGAAATTCTGAGGGGAGGAAATTTAATTTTTTCCCAGATTATATGACTATCTAGCTAGAAAATGAAAAACTGTTAGGATGCTTTTACTCAAACTTAGTGAAGTATTGTGGGCCTAAAACTTGAGCATTAAGCATCAAAAACTGTAGCTCTTCCAGGATTGGACAATGCTTCAGATCCTTAACATTCTGCTGTGTCATTAAAAGGACATTATAAAGCATACAGCCTGTGCTAGGCCACAATAAGGGTTCCAGGACTGTTGATTTTTATCATTGCCATTGTTATTATTTTATATTAAGCAGTACATAGTCCTGCATTTCCTTTTTTCCTAAGCAGAATTTTCCAGCGATGGCCCGTACTCCCTTGGCATGAAGTAATTTTTCAGCCTTTCCTAACTAACTTACAGGATTTATATAACCTAGGGACTCATCAGAACATGAGCAAGAGTCTCAGGATGGAGGTGTCTGAGGAAGCATATGTCTTGCAGCATTTACGGCTGGAAGAGGCCATCATAGAGGCCAAGAACTTGCAGAGTATTTGGGGGAGGCTGGCCAGCAGCTCCTACTCTCTGGAGCAAGTCGATACATTTCTCCTTTTATATTTCTTCCATCCACTGTGTAATAGTTAAGCTACTCCCGACACTCATCTAGAACATCTCAAAATGTTTAAAAGGCAAACAACAGGCTTTCACCTTAGCATGGTCATGGGGAGATTCCTGGAGAGCTTGAAATGTTATAGAATCCTCAACTATATTTTTAGACATAATCTTTGATAATAGATCTCTAAAACTTTATACATGTCTTAACTTTTGTTTCTTACATCATAGAACACTAAAAATTGATTTAAATCCGATGATCACGAATAAAGGCTGAAATCCACGACTTTTCATTACTAATGCTGTCCAGCTTTGATTAAACATTAACAAGCTTACCAGCAATAATACTGGCACCAAGAACAACACTTCTACCTTTATATTTTCTACTCATCTTTTATAAAACAGGAGCAAAATCTAACAAAGCATTCAACAACTATATACATATATAAAACTTTTTAGTACAGAAAAATAAAAGACAATCATGCCAAAAAGAAAATTAAACCTGGCTATACAAGTTCTAATTTTACTAGCTTTACTATGAAATAAGTGACAGCAGGGCAAAGCAAAGAAGTTACAATCTTTGCCTTTTCTTGGAATTATCATTAAACCTGAAGACAACACAAAACAAGAAAAGCACCTGTGTTCAAATTCTGGTATGCTATTTCATTTGTCTGAACCCGTTTCTCCCACTGTAAAAGAGGCCAACAATACCTACCCTCTAGTTTTGTTATGATGAGTAAATGCGGTGATGTCTGGAGGGAAGACCGGGGGCCTGATCAGCTGATGCTATCTCTTCTCAGTAAGGACGGGTCGCTAAGAGGACTAAATGGCAGACTAACCTGGCAGTAATGTCCAAGCAAATCTGGAAAGAACAAGATCTGGAGTTTGCACATCACCATATTCTCTGGGCTCAACTTCACTCCTCCACTTCTCTCAATCTTCAGCTCTCTCTGTAAGGGATATGTCTCTTCTTGTAGCTACATTCGAGTCCTTCCCTTGTTAAAAGCACCAGAGGCGCTCTGCCTTTGGCTTCTTTCTGTTCTTGTTCTTGCTTCCTTTTCCATGACAGTCAGTATTTATCTGCTCCTCCTTCACTTACTCACTTAGTCTTTACTAGCTTCTCCTTCACTTTTCCACTCACAGCATACTTCCTCAGCACTAAATGGCTCTGCTGGGTTGCAGCCACTTCCTTATCACTGGCAGGGTAAGGCACTTGCATTTCTTACTCAACACTACTTTTTCTTTCTCGCCCTTGATCCAGCTCTGCCCTCAACTGTCTGCTCCTCCTCTGCCCACACTAAGTGCCGTTTGCTAGGCATCTTCAGCCCCCAGCCAAATGTGACTGGCCTTAGGGTTCCATCCAGGCTATTCTGTCTTTCTCACTCAATATTCCTGGTAACTACCCAATCCTCATTGATGTGAATTTTACAGATATGGTTATGACTTTCAAATCTACATTTTCACCGGATTTCTAAAAATTTTACTTGATGCCATTTAACATCACTCAACAAAGACATTAAATACTTACTCTGGCAGGCACTGGGGTAGGCAGAGGATCAGAAAAGGTATACTCCATTTCGATGCAGTAGCTTATGTGCCAGTGGGCAGACAGATACCCAAAGAGGCATGTCCAATACAGTATGAGATATAATTGTAAGCAAAGGAAGAATCTTTACACTCCAACACAATGGGGAGGTCTGGGGGTAGGGTGGGGTAAAGAAGTGAGAGAGGAAACCTGAATCAACACTGTGGTTCCCACTATTGGCTCTGAAAACTCATGGAAATAACAGTGAAGGCCTTAAAACCCACTAAAACAATCTGGTGAGCACGGAAAACAGTGTGGCATGTGTACACTAACATACCCAAAAGCAACCAAGAAAGCATAAATGTCTTTAGGAAGATTGCTATTAAAAAATAAGCAGGGCCAGGGATGTAGCTCAGTGGTGCCATGCCTGCCTCACAAGTGAAAGGTCTTGAGTTTGATTTCTGGTACCAAAGGAAAAAAAACCACTCAGAGACGAAGAGGGCAGCTCATAGAATTTAAAAACCTGATAGAAAAAACAGATTTTGCACAGCAGGAGTGAAAGGAAAAGTTTTAAAAAACTACTGCTCTCCCTTCCAAGGATGCTGTGCCTCTCCCAGTGTAGGGCCTTCCAGATTGCTGTTCCCTGAGCCCAGAGTGCTTCCCCATGTGGCCCATCGCTTTACTAGAGTTCAGAAGTATCTTTCAGGAGAGGCCTTCCTCAACCAGCCCTATAAAATGGCACTTTTGTTTTTCTTTTTATTTTTTTAATGGCACTCTTGTTAATTAATCTGCTTCCTTTAAGCTGCCTTATCTTTCCACACAACACCTACCATCACATTGTATTCATTATCTCTCTTTTTTCTTTCCTTCCTTTCCCTTCTCCATCTCTTCCTTTTTTCTTTAATTTATCGTCTCCTCTACCGGAATATAAGCTCACCAAGGAAACTACTGGATTTGCTTATTGCTATATTCCAGTGCGAGGAACAGGGCCTAGCACTCAATAAATATCTATGACAGGAATAGGTCATTCGCCTAAGAATAAATAAAAATAGCAATAGTAATATAATCCACAGAAATCTATTAAAGCAATTAAAGCTGCCTTAAAGAGATCATGTTATAAGAAATAAATCAGGATTAAAAACACAAAATAGTATTGAAAATTGTGAAGTATGTAGCAAGATTCATAAACATGTCTATACTATTTGACCCAGTGATTCCTTTCCTAGAATCCTATTTTTTTTTTTTTTTTTGGTACCAGGGATCGAACACAGATCCTTGCGCTTGCGAGGCAGGCAGCGGAACCACTGAGCTAAATGCCCATCTAGAATCCTATTCTTTAGAAAGCTTACTGGAAACTGGCAATGGTGGTCATGAGGTTTTTTCCTCTATGGTGAAATTACGCATCGCCAAAGAAACAAGTGCAATAGAATTTCTACAAGCAAGTATAGTACTGAACAACTTCTTTTCCCTCTCATAAGGAGATGTAAACACAGGCAGGCCTACTGGAGGCCTTATGACCCTGGAAGGCTATCTTACATAAAATACTTGTGCCTTTAGAAAACAATCCATTATTCCTGACTTTTGTATCTGACCTAACATTCTCATGACTATTAGGTAAACTTTCCAGGATATATGTTAGACTTAATTGACTATCCACAGCTTGACCAAGAACAGAGCCCTGACTTAACCAATCTTCTTACTAGGAATGCAGTCCAATGTTCAGATTTTCTACACCTTAACCCACCTATGTAATGCTTCCACCAATGTATTCACTGAATGTACTGACTTATAACTACTGTTGTTCTCTGTCTATAAAAGTATTTATGAGTCTTTTTTGTTTGGATCACTCAGGGCAAATTGCATCTGCACGCCCAGGCCTAGGTCACTCATACGTGGCTTAGAATAAACTTTTCTCATATTCCTTCAAAGAAGAGTTGTTATTTTGTGTTGACACTGTCAATACATTCTTTTAATGTACCACCCAGAGACCAAATAATTATTTGCTAGCTCTTTAGCGTGAAAAAAGTATACAAAAAGGACACGATGGCCTGGGAATGTAGCTTAGGGTAGAGCATTTGCCAAGCACGCACAAGGCACTCAGTTCAATCCCCAGAAATGGAAAAAGAAGTGGAGACAGATGCTTTTACACACAGTAGATAACATACAGGTGTAAAGTGCATTTTCATTAGAAAAAAAACTTAGTAATAATATCTAACAGGGAACTTTCAGCTGTGATGGGGTTAGTAACCAGGTACCCAAGATTAAGAAGCACGAAACATTCAGAGGTAAATGGGACTAACTGGGTAGTGGATACAGATTAGAAATTTGGAAACAAGAAGGGAAATGTATGAAATGTAGGGTTGCTAGGAATGCAAGCAAAGCTAAAGTCATTTTTCTTTTGTTTTTAAATCTAGACTGTATGAAACCCTTATGGAAGGCAAAGGAAAAGAAATGGTAGTTACTTTTAAGTGAGAAAGAAGATTCTAAATGTTTAAATAAATAAGGGAAAGGAAGCTAGAGGTACAGATTACGGCTGGGAAGAAACACTCATAAAAGACATTAAGAGGAGATATTCTATTCAGAGGAGACCGAATGCAAAGTATAGGTGAAGAACAAAGAGAAGGTAATAATTGCTGACACTTACTGAACACTTAGTATGTCTCAGGCATCCTATGAGTTAGTAACTCATTTAGTCCCCATAGCATATTACCTCCCCCCAAGACAAGGACACATATGAGAGCCAAGGAGAATGAGTCCTATCAGTACTGTGAGCCATCTCCTGATAGAAAATACATTAACTGGCACTAGCCTCTCAAGATCCAAAGGCCTCTGAAGCGTCTACTCCCCAGTGAGAGACACTCCTGTGACAGGGCCTAGCATCCTGACACTCACCTGGAAAGACATACCCTTGGAGGTCTTTGTTCCTCAGGCCTAGTTCTTGCTCCAGCTGGGACATCACGTTTGGTTTAGAAAGTTGATGCCCTGCTTGGAAGGAAAGAGATCCAGTATAGGTTCTGAACTGAGAGTAAAAACCAACCCAGCATAGTTCTGATCCCTTCTTTTTCAGAGCTTCTGCAACAGGAAGGTGTGGCTCAGGAAGTTCCCCATTTTCCATTCTCTACAGAAGAAAAGACCTTTCACCTTGAAACAGGGGATACCAAGCAAATACCCTAAAACAACGCTCTGTGAGGGTTAGGTTTCCAGTCCAAATCTATGAAGTTCAGAGGTCATACAGAACCAAGGGGTATCAAGAAGTAGGTCCTGAGTTACAAGTAGCCCTTACCTAGTGAGATTAGGTTCCTGTAGTTCTCCAGCATCACCTTGCCACACAAGTTTCTCTGAGCGGGATCTAGCTGCATCCACTCCTTCCAAGTGAAATCCACAGACACATCCTTGACTGTCACTAACTCCTGAAACTAAAAAGTCCTCAAGACGGGATTATGCAAAAACAAACAAACAAACAGGAAACAAAAACCAAAACAAAACTCTGAGGGCAGTGAAAAACTAAGAAGCAAGAAAGGAGAATGGACAGGATACATAGATGTAGATGAGAAAAATGTTTTACCCTCCAACATAAATAAAATAGCTGCAAGAAAAATAGGTGTTATTATGAACAAGTCAGAGATAAATACATGAGGTGATCTGGGAGTCAAGGACAGCAAGCGTAGGTATAAAGGAGTGCATGGGAGTCTTTTGGGGATCAGTGGCAGAATGTTATGGTTTATGTCTAGATGTCTCCCCAAAGCCTTGTGCACTCATAAGTGGGGCTTTAGGGAGATGACTGGGTCACAAGGTTGTGAGACTCATCAGTATCAGTATAGATTCGTTCAGTGACGAGTTTATAGCTAAAATGTGATGTGATGTTGGGAAGTGAAGATGTTGGTTAAAGCAGGTGATTCACTGGGGGCCTGGACTGGGAAAGCACATCTACTTCCCTCTTCCCTTGATCCTGGTTCCCGCTCTCATGCTATGAGCTGTTCTTCTCTGACATCCTGCCCTGCCAGGAGCCAATGAAAACTATGGTCTGAAACCTCACAAACTGTGAGCCAAAATAAACCTTTCCTTCTTAAGAGTTGTGGGTATTGGGTATTATGGCTCAGCAATGAGAAAGTAACTAAGATACCCACTTAACTTGAAAATGCTATTTCAAATTTCCATGTCCATTGCAGCCTTATTCTCTAGCCTTTAATGGAGTAACTAAGACACTCTAAGCAATTAATATCTTTTTAATGAGGGAGCATAAAACCAACTGGGTAATTATTAGAAATAGCTCACATATCTATACTGTTTTTCATATGCCCCTCCCTTATGTAGTTCAGATACAAACCTACTAGATTGACAGCAAAAGTATTTCATAGATGAGGAATCTGATAATCAAAAAGATTAAGTAACTTATCCAAGATTACACAGTTGGAACTCAAGCCCAATGTCATCTAACTTCCTATGCTGTGAGACAAGAAAGTGGTCAAGAGCCTCCCTTGCTCTCGGTGGTCGCCCTCCCCCTCCCCCTCCCACCTGTTGACACAGCCTGGTCCTTCCGGCACCCAAGGCAGTGCTGGCCTCTGCCTCCACCGGGCTGGCCCGATCCTCCCGCCTCGCCCTCGCCGTAGTCATGGCTGCTGATGGAGTGGATGAATGCCCCTGCCGTGCTCATCCCTGCTGTTGGCTTCTCACTTGGGGAATGTCACTCCCACTGCTCCGCCTTACTTGCAAGAAAGCAGCCCCAGAGCAGAACTCCCACCTCCATACACAGCCATTGCCAGTCCAGATGCCAGTGGTATTCCTGTAATCAACTGCTGCGTGTGCCAATCTCTAATCAATTTGGACGGCAAACTTCACCAACATGTGGTTAAATGCACGGTTTGCAATGAAGCTATCCCAATTAAAAACTCCTCAACAGGGAAGAGGTATGTTAGATGCCCTTGTAATTGTCTTCTCATTTGTAAGGACACATCTCGGCAAATAGGGTGTCCGAGACCTAACTGCAGATGCATAGCTAAACTTGGTCCAGTAATGCCTATTTCTGAAGAACAACCAGCTCAACCTGCATTGCCTGTCCAATCAGAAGGTACCAGGATCATGTGTGGGTAATGTGGAAACACATTCCTGTGGATGGAACTGAGGTTCAACACTCTGGCAAAATGTCCACACTGTGAAAAAATCTCTCCAGTGGGTAGTACACTTCCAGGAAGGCACTGCTGTGCATACATTACCATTGGAATGATAAGTATTTTCAGTGGAATTGGATTAACTGTTGGCACCCAAGATTTTGCAAGACAATTTCATGCAACCTACAGTTCTTGGGCCTTTGCTTATTTCTTAGATTTGATCTGCCTTATCCGAGCTTGTTACTGGGGAGCCATAGGAGTCTGTTATCCAGAACACAGTTTTACGTAAACTTACTTATGATTCAGTGAAACAGGTGAGATTGTCTAGCAGTTCTTGATAAACTACTCTGGATATCTTTAAATCATTTATTCTAATGGATTCCATTCTGGCTTATGTATAATAGTTTCAAGACTTTGAGAGTCTCAAATAAATGTTCATTGCATTACATTACATGCAAAGTTTGTTTTGCTGCTGGATTTTCAAACACAGAAAGATAAAGCTGTGTTTTTATGTTCTTTTAAAGCAATTAAAGATATTTTTGGATTTGTCACCAAATCTTACATATTATATCACGTTTGTTTTGTTTAAATCAGTTATTCCATTACTTGCTGATCTATGAGTGCTCCCAAAAGTGTTTATAAATGTTCCACAATAGTTTCACATTTATACGTGTATTTTTTACAGTATCAAAATTGCTTGCTTTATAATCTAAGTACTACTCATTTTTGCTTGAACTGCTTAATTTTAACCTAAGATTATAGGTTATTCAGGAAAAAAAATTGAGTGTATTTTCAAAAACTTGACATTCTTGTCAGAGAAACATTTCTAGATATTGTATGCTAGTCTTTTTGGTTGTTTATAGAAAGATACAATATTTTGATAGTAATTTAAAATATAAGACTGAAAGTATTTATTTCTCCACAGTTGGAGATGTTGGATAAATGTCTTTTCTCAATAATCACAGGAGTTTTTGTCTTTCATTTTTGTCTTTTCATTGGCCAATTATAGTAAATCTGGTCTGGATTTATAGACTTTAATATTAATCAGCTGTATGTATTCCTTTATCGATACCAGAGGAAGGATTTCACATAACATGTTTTTACTTGCCCATTAAATCAAAGATATACTTTCATTGAGTTATGCTCCTTTTCATTACATCATGGTAAATTTTTCTTATTTGGATAATTATGTGCCACTTATATGTGAAAGAAGCCTACAACATTTTGCACTAGTTAAAATGTTAAGATTAGAGGTACTCTTACCATTCTTCTCAAATATACCTGGTCAGATAATTAAATTATCCAATTTATTCAAGAAAACATCAACGATAAAGAGCAACATAGTTTTCTAAGAATATGCTGGGATTTATGGAATCAGCTCTTGAACTGCCCGTCTTTGCAGTTTTGAAAAGAAATTGGTTAATGGAAAATTAATGTTCTAAAGTCTTTCATGTAGTACAATTAGATAATGAGATGATTTGAGTAAATTAATTGGTGATTCCAAGGATAAGACTGATGTTTTAAATTATTTATTTTCCTAACTAGTATAAAAATGTACTCACCAGAGAGTTTGGAACAAAATACATGTAAACTTCAAAGAGTGAATGATAAATGTACCAATGCAGTAGCTCAGGATTATATATGTACCTTTGAAAACACACTAATAAAGATGATTGTTCAAAAGAAAGAAAGAAAGAAAGAATGAAAGAAAAAAAGAAAGAAAGAAAAGAAAAGAAAAGAAAAGAAAAGAGGTCAAGAAAAGAACCCTAGCAGCACCCAGCAAACAAAAGTAAGCGAGACTGAAGGTCAGGGAAAGAGCGTTTCAAGATGGAGGTCACGGTCAACAGTAGCAGAAGTGGAACAGATCAAACAGAATGATTACTTAAAAGGACTGCTGGCTCACAAGTTAGCTAAGGGCTGGAGATTTAGCTAAGTGGTTCTGCCGCCTGCCTTGCAAGCACAAGATCCTGAGTTCGATCCCTGGTACCAAAAAAAAAAAAAGTTAGCTAATTTCAGTTAAGTGGTGGAGGCAGCAGTGAGCTTACTGTGGGTAGAAGAATAAGTGAATATAAAGAATCTGAAGCAGTCATATTAATTACTCAAAAATTTTTGTGAAAAAGATGAGAGATAAGACTATGGAAATAAGGAAGTAATAAATAATGGAAATGAAGTAATGGAAAACTCTTCATAATTTAAGGACAGAGAGCATTTTAGTATATATATATAGGCAAAGGGGACAAAGTAATGGAGAAGAACTGGAGAGACAAGAGATAGAGTAGAAAATTATTTCCCAAAATATGTGCATTTTATTTCTAATACTAGGAATTCTAAAAAACTATCAATACTCAGGCACAGAATTAATTTTTTTTCTATCTACCTCATTATTTTCCGAGCTAAATCTCCGGTCTTATTTTCTCCTAATTTGAATAGAAGGACTTTATCTCACTCTAATAAAAGCCACCTATGACAGACCAACAGCCAACATCATACTAAGTGGTCAAAAACTGAAAGCTTTCACTCTAAAATCAGGAACAAGACATGGATGGCCACTGTCATCACTCCTGTTCAGTATAGTTCTGGAAACAACAGCCAAAGGAATTAGACAAGAGACAGAAATAAAAGGAATAAGGATAGGAAAGGAAGAAGTCAAATCATGTTTATTTGCTGATGACATGATACTCTAGGAGAAGACCGCAAAAACTCCACCAAAAGACTCCTAGAATTAATAACCAAATTCGGCAGCATAGCCGGATACAAAGTGACTAAAAAGTCAATAGTGTTCCTGTATACGAATAACAAACTCACTGAGAGAGAAATAAGGGAAACGATACCTTTCACACTAGCATCAAGAAAAATAAAATACTTAGGAACCAACCTAATAAAGGAAGTAAAAGACCTATATGTCGAAAACTACAGAACTCTGAAAAAGGAGATCTAAGAGGATATCAGAAAATGAAAGATATTTACTGGATATCAGAACCAATGGATAGGAAGAACAAGTATAGTGAAAATGGCCATACTTCCAAAACTGTTATACAGATTTAATGCAATCCTGATTGAAATACCAACAGCACACCCCACAGAACTAGAGAAAACAATACTAAAATTCATTTGGAACCAAAAGAGACATACAATAGCAAAAGCAATCCTGGGCAACAAGGGCAAGGCAGAGGGCTTCACAATCCCAGATTTGAAGTTATACTACAAAGCTATTATGATAAAAACAGCATGGTATTGGCCAAAAACAACAACAACAACAACAACAACACACCCAAACCAAACCCAAGAATCAATGAAACA
Source organism: Heterocephalus glaber (assembly GCF_000247695.1). Next base: position 41,927,316 of record NW_004624733.1, on the reverse strand, counting down.
GAATAGAAGATGCAAAAAACAAAAACAAAAACAAAAAACCCTCCAAGAACACTCAGCTACCTTACCTTTGACAAAGGGGAAAAATGCCTTCACTGGAAGAAAGATAGCCTCTTTAATAAATGGTGCGGGGAAAACTGGCTTTCCACATGCCAAAAATTGAACCTAGACCCATATCTCTCACCATGCACTAAACTAAAATCAAAATGGATCAAAGACCTAAATATTAAAAAAGAAACACTAAATCTGCTGGAAGATGGAATAGGTAAAATTCTTGAAGATATATGGCAAAGACTTTATGAAAAAAACCCTGATCACACAGGAAATATTGCAAAGAATCAACAATTGGGATCATATCAAATTAAAAAGCTTTTAGACAGCAAACCACCAACAGAGTGAAGAGATAACCCACAGAATGAGAAAAAATTGTCAGATGTTCCTCAAAGGACAAACATCTAGAATATATAAAGAACTCAAAAACCCCAGATATCCCCAATTTAAAGAACCAATCCAAAAATGGGCATCTGAAATGAGCAGACATCTCTCAGATGAAGAAGTACAACAGCAAAAAATAAATATATGAAAAAATGCTCAACATCACTGGTCAGTCAAGAAATGCAAATTAAAACAACACTGAGATTCCATCTCACTCCAAAAAGAATGGCTATCATCAAGAAATCAACCAATAATGAATGCTGGCAAAGTACTTGGGAAAAAGGAACACTTCACTGCTGGTGGGAGAGTAAACTGGTACATTCACTATGGAAATCATTATGAAGATTTCTCAAAAAAACTAAAACTAGAGGTTTCATTTGACTCAGCTGTTCCCCTGCTAGGTGCCCTCCTGAGAGACTTAAAAGCATTATATATGCATGCTCATGTTTATAGAAGCACAATTTATAATAGTTAAATCTTGGAAATGGTCCATATGCCCATCAACAAGAGGAATGGATAAAGAAAATGTGTGTATTTATATACAATGGAGTACTACTCTGTCATAAAGAAGGATAAACTTGAGTCATTTGTAGAGAAATAGATGCACCTTGAGACCATAATCTTAAGTGAAATAAATCAGACACACAAGTTTAATTATTGCATTGTTTCTCTTGTGTGAGAAACCCAAAGGGTAAATGAGCATAATGGAGGATAGATATTGGTAAGCAGGAAGAACATGTTCAAATGGGAAGGGGAAGGACCAGGGATTTAGCTCAATGGCATCGCTCCTGCCTTGCAAGTGCAAGGTCCTGAGTTCGATCCCCAGTACAAAAAAACCCCCAACCAAACAAACAAAAAAAAAATGGGAAGGGAAACAAGGAAGCAAGAAGGGAAGGAAAGGAAAAGGGAAAAAAAAGGGAATAGAAGCAAAAGATGGAAACAAAGCTTTTATAAATGGGGAGGGGAAGAAGAGTTGAAGGGGAGGAGAATGGGGAAAAAAAGGAAGCAAGATATATTACGTACAGGAACAAATTTCCTATGATGAATGTGATCAATGTGTATGACAAAGACATACTAATTTTGAAAAGTTGAAAAAAAGAGGTAGAGACAAGATATGGCAGACATATATAAATAAGAAGCAGGGAGGATAGCAGGTATATCAAGCAATGTGCAATACAAGAAGAAATAAGACATAAGCCTCTTTAAGATGGTATCACGTCAGAAATAGATTTCTTTTCACAAGAATCCATTTTTGTCAATTAGTTGTTCTGTTAGCTAAATATATGAGATAAAAATTAAAAGCCAGAATTCAGATTGTTATGTGTTGGTTTCCTTCAAAGCTCCAAACACTCATCATTGTATGTTAGAAGCCAGGATGCCAGGGAACTTGTCCCCTCATCACTGTGGTCCCTGTGTTGGCCACAGGGTTGTGAAGCTCTGATTTAGATAACTACAGAAGGGTATGGGACTTTTAAAAGGCTATGTGAAATTTAGTAACATCATTCACAAAGTGCGTTTGTTGTTATCCCTTAAAATGTTATCTTATTGGGTCTTCACCGCTACCTCACCCCACCATTACATTAAGCAGAGTAACTCTTTGTGTTTGAAAAACATAGCTTTGTGGGTTTGTCTTACTCATGCAGATTTTTCTTAAAACTAAAAACAGACTTTTTGATGTTTTTATTCTTCAAAAAGGTCATACATCAAATGGAATAAATAGGCGATCTTAAATCATAAAAGTATAATTTATAAAGAATATAATAAAGTGATGAACTTTTAGCACAGCAGCAAAAGGTCTTCAGATACAATACTTGCCAGTCCAAAACCGTTTTTCTTTACAAAATCTCAATCAGTTAAATCCCAATCACAACAGGAACTAAAAAGGAACCACCTAGGAATACACTTACGAGAAATATGTAAGTTTCCTTATCAGTCTGTGAAAACCTAACAAAGGCCGTAATGAAAGAGATGAAGAGAGTGAAGGATAATTTTGTTACTTAATAGGAAGAATAAGTGTTGTAAAGGTAGTAGTCTTCCTCAAACTGATATATCTGCTTCTTGAAATTCAAATCAGGATGGCATAGTTTTACTGTTTTATTGTTACCGTGGGAAGTTGGTAATAGATGATAAAACTTGACTGGAAGGTTACATGTGTAAGAACAGTAACTAAAATTTTGAAGAGAAAACTGAGGAGGGATTTGCCTTACAAAATAAAATAAAATCTAAAATAACAAATAAAATAGTAGGACACAACAAACTAGAACTACGGGATAGAATCCAGAAAAATAAGCTGTCATGCATATTAGGTATATGGAAATTCAGTATAGTTTAAAAGTTGCATTTCACATCTAGGGAAAATGAACAGATTATCCAATAGATGGTACTGGCTCAAATGCCATCTCCTCAGAGGGGCGGCTCCTGCTCTCCCCAGCAAAGAGGCCCCTACTTACGCTCCACCTACCACACGGTCCTTCCCAGCTCCTGTAGTCATCCTCAAGCCTCAACATTTCCTCTCTACCATCTGCCTCCACTACAAGAATGTAAGACCTGCAAGAAGAGCTTGCCAGTTTTATTCACTGCTGCCTTCTCACTATCCAGAACCCTGCTCCACACATGGTAGGTAGGTGCTGAGTATCTTGTTCAATGAATGGATGGATGGTTGGATGAAATGACCCACCACCATGTCGAATGAAGTTAGATCCTCACCTCACAACATATACAAGGAATCACAAACAGCTCACGGGTGTAAATTTAACATTATAAGAGTAATAGAAAACAAAGAAAAATATTTATATAACCTTGGAGTACAGAGCCTTTCATAGCCATGAGTCCTTAGTCAAACAAAGGAAAATAAATATAACTGCAAAAAACCCTTATCTGTAGCAGATGTAATAAAAAAATTAAAAGAAAAATGTCCGAAAACAATGTTGGCAACTTATGGCCAAGGATTACTATCCACGTTGTATAAAAGGCCTCTGTTATATAAAAATAACCTAATTGGGCAAAGGACACAGATTGGTATTTTAAACAATTGGAACAAAGAATATCATAGTTGTTTTTGAGGGGTGGAGACCTGGAATTTTATGTTGTAACCTTTAGAGTTTAAAAAAAGTGGGCCAGGGATTTAGCTCGGTGGTGCCGCCACCTGCCTCCTGAGCGCAAGGTCCTGAGTTCGATCCCCAGTACTGTGGGAAAAAGGAAAACAGGCTGTAAGAAGCCAGGCATGGTGGTACCTATCTAAAATACCAGCCTTCGTGGAGGCTGCAGCAGAAGGGTCTCAAGAGTGAGCCCAGTAACAGAAATTTAGGGACTTACTGAGACACTGTCTTGAAAGGGGGCGGGCAGGGGTTGGGATTTACTTCAGTGCAAAGGCCCTGGTCAGTCCTGCCTACTGAAGAAAAGACTACAAGATATGATTAAGCTATGTATCTTATACTCAGAAAAACAGTCACATTTATAGGCAAAAAACTCATACTTGGGCAATTCATAGTCATAAAGGAAAGATGAAAATAGAATGACGAATATAGGAAAATGGCTCTAATTTTGGACTAACATGACCCCAAATATCTGATACTATACATCAAAATTTCATTCAATTTATATCTTGTAATCATTGTTTTTAGTCAGTCACTCATTTCCCATTACCTGCTATACAGCTCTCAGAGAGCAGCCACTTGGAGATGCAGAAGCAAACTGAAGAAGTATCTGTAGACAGCTGATGTCACAGATCTAGGCCAATGTCCCTTAATAGAGTCTGCTTAAATGAACAATAGAACAATAGAAGACAGAAGCTTCTTACATATGTGCCGATATGGACAGGTCTCCAAGATACTGCAGTGTAAAGCACAAAAAATACACACTAAAACATGAAGAGCTGAATCCTGATTAGTATTACTTGTTACCAACTGGCTAAAATATTATGGGAAATATATATTATATATGTAATTATATAACTATATACAAATACATATACATTCTATATGTATATACACAGGGTTCCACAGTCAGCTCTGGAAAGCGTAAGAAATTGCTATCATCACCTTCTACAGGGAGGCTTGGAGACAAGGGTGGGAAGGAGACATTTTGTTTAAGTGCATACTCATTTATATATATTTTTGTTGTTGTTGTTTTTTGGTACCGGGGATCGAACTCGGGTCCTTGCGCTTGAGCAGCAGGTGGCGAAACCACTGAGCTAAATCCCCGGCCCCCCATTTATATTTTTTGAATTGTGGCTCATGTGACTATATCAGCCATTTGGATTTTAATTGAAAAATTGGAATCAAATCATGAGGAAACATCAAATAAATTCAAACTGAGGAAGAGTCTACAAATTAGCTTATACTCTTCGAAAGTATCAAAGTCATCAAAGGAAAAGAGTGAAAAACTATTCCAGTTTAAGGGAGACTAAGGAGATACTGTAGCTAAAAGCAAAGTGTGATTAGATCCTTGACTAGATAAAGAATATTTTGGGAAAGGGGGCAAGATATAGTAAGGTTTGTAAATTAGTGGTGGTATTATGTAAGTTAAGTCTTCTCATTTTGACACATATTCTGGCTATATAAGCTAATGGCTTTATTTTTAGGAATCATATGCATACTTTGATATTTAGAGTTAAATCATGTCTCAACATTTTCTCAGATGGTTCAGATACACACACACACACACACACACACGGAAAGAGAAAGAATGAAACACACTATGGCAAAATGTTAATCCAAGTGAAAGCTATTCATAAATACTTTGTATTATTTTTGTAACAGTGTTTTAAGTCTGAAATAATTCCATAATAAAAGACTTTTTAAAAAATATGAGATACCATTTTCCGCCCTCAGGAATAACTAACATTAAAGGACTTATACTATAACATATTATGGATTGAATTATGTCCCTCAAAAAAGACATACTAAAGTCCTAACTCTTAGTACCTAAGAATGTGACCATATGTAAATAGGATCACTGCAAATTTAGTCCATTAAGATAAGGTCATAATGCAGTAGGGTGGGCCCCTAATCTAGTATGACGGGTTTCCTTATTTTAATAAAAATCCATTTGAAGACACTGACATACACGGGGAGCACCATGTGACAAAGACAGAGAGTGGAATTATGGAGCTACCACTTAATTAACACCAAGATTTCTAGCAACCACCAAAGGGGAAAAAGTAGAGAGAGGCAAGGAAGTATATTATACTTATAGGAGTTTAAGAAAGAGTAGGACCCTCTCTCTACCTGTGCTGATTTTTGACTTCTGACTTCCAAAACTGAGACAATAAATTTCTGTTGCTTTGACCAACCAGTTTGTGGTACTTTGTTACAATAGCCTTAGGAATACATATACCAAGTGTGGAAGAGGATACAGAACAAGGAGAATTTCCAGACACTTATCTTAGTTGTCTCTTACAAGTCAGACACACCCTTGAGCCCCTAATTGCACTCCTAGTATTTACCAAAGAGACATGAAAGCACACAGCCACACGAAGACTTATCCACGAGTATGTGTAGTAGTTTTATTCAATAGTAGCTAAAAATAAGAAACAAACTGAAAAGGGTAACCATAAGTGAACAGATGAACAAAATGTGGACTTAATGGACTATTTAGATGTAAAAAGAAAGGAACTACTGGTACATGGACTACCACAGATAGATTAAAAAAACATGTTGAGCAAAAAAAAGCCAGGCACAAAAGTACACCTACTGGTATGATTTCATTTCTATGAAGTTCTAGAATAGATTCGACTAATCTATAATAGTAGAAATCAAATCATGGTTGCCTGGGATTGCAGATGTGGACCATGATAAGAATTCTGACTTGTCCTAGATTTTATTATAGGTCAGAAATAGAGGGGGGAGAGAAATAAGAGAGGGCCATTTTAATTCACACCTTCAATTAAATCAACAAAGGAAAAACAACGATGCCACATTCCTTCCTGTATGCTGAAGTTCATTTATCAAGGCCACATCCCGTTCTGGTTTTTTGGGGGGGTTTTTTTGGTACCAGGGATCGAACTCGGGTCCTTGCGCTTGCGCAGCAGGCGGCGAAACCACTGAGCTAAATCCCCGGCCTCCCATTCTGTTTTTGAAACCAACCAACCATGTAGCAAAAACTTTTCTTCATGGTCACACTTCGTATCTCAGGCTTCCTATCTCAGGCTCTGTCCACTTGTGTCATCTCACCCCCTTATCTCCAGCCAATGAAGGCTGAATGCAAGTTATTCGTGCTTCTCCTCAAACTTGTATTGTAAAACACCCTGGCCCTTTTGTCTCATGAACATTTTTCCAACAGCTGTCTGGCCATGGTGGCTTTGGGAATTGGTCCCAAGACTGGGCTTTAGATTCTGGCTAGCTTCTACACAGCTCCATAAATCCTTTATTTCCAAAGACCTCTTAATCTTGAGTTTGATGTAACAACTAGGAGGCATGGGGATACTTTCTAGGGTGATGAAAATGTCCTACATCTTGATCAGGATGATAGCTATATTAGTGAATAAATTTGTCAAAACAACAAATTTTATGCTGCAAGTGGGTTATTTTATAGGACTTATGTCCCAAAAAGAATCGATTTAAACATTTAATGATTATTTTATCTAAATAAAATCAAGTCTAAGCTAACAACCAAACCAAAACCTTCATCAATGAGAATCTGAATGTCCCCCTGTGACTATGCCTCTTTGAACCTTCCCTCCTCCAGGCCAGGATGTAGCTCAGCCGCACAGCGCCTGCCTGGCAAGCATGGAGCCCTGAGCTAGATTCCCGGTACCAAAAAAGAAAAGAAAAGAAAGAAAAAAGAAAAGAAAAAAGAGAAGAGAAAAGAAAAGAGCCCACCTTCCCTCTTCCAGAAACTCCTTCACTCTAATATTCATTACTCTTTTGTGGTGGTGGTTCTGGAGACTAAACCCACTGCACATTCTAGGCAAGTGCTCTACCCAAGCTACAGCTCCAGACCCTATTGAGTTATTTTGCCTTTTAAAATGAGCTTAATAATACTGAGGAGAGAAAATACCACAAACAGAAATCTCAACAGTTTATACCTCATACTTGTCAGTACAAAGCCTTTGTAAACTGTTTTCTTTGATAAATAAACAAATGACATATTTAAGAGAACCCTAATACAAGATCTTTTGAAAAGAGAAAACACATTTAGTCTTGCAGGCAACAAAGTAAGCTTAAACTTTAAGAAAAAAAAAGCACTTAGGACCATGATGTCCCCTTGGTATTTTACTTTCTTTTTCGGAAAAAGTTCCAGGTTCTGGGAAATACTAATAGATTCCAATTTCATGAAATCTCTAAGGGCAAAAAAAAAAAAAATCTGGGCTTCTCACTTAGGATTTCAGTTCCTTGATTTCCTCTTTCTGATAGACACTGGTTTTTCCTAGAAAAGCCTTCATTATGCAAATTCCCTTACCAGAATTCCTTCTAAGGGGACTCATGTCTAAGATCTCCCCTCCATCCCCATGCACACCAGTTCACCAAACAAACTTCTTGCATGGCACTTGACCCCAAACTTTCTGTGTGACTCCGTCCACTCTAGTCTGGTGTGTTTGACCATCAGTCACTGCTGCACTCACCCCACCACCGACACTCTAAACACAAGCTCTTGGCTGGAATAATACTAAGGATCCCTACCACTCACTCAGTATCTTCCACAGTCTAGGAACTAAGCTAGACACTTTTCACTTACATTATTTTATTGGAACTTTCAGGAAACCACACAAAATTGTAACCATGTCAGATGTATGGTAGACATTGTTAATGCTGTTATTTCTATCATCACCAATGGGGAAATAACGTTTCATGGAAACTGAGTATGATTTTCATCCCTTTTCTGACCCTTGAGCACCATAAAGAACTCAGCAGGCCAGGGTACCCACTGGCATCTAAAAATACCCCAAATCCTGATACGCCAGTAGTCCTATCTTCTGCAAAGAGTCCCATATACAGTATGGAAGTAAGGGAAATGTTTGAGAGAGAAAAACGAGCTCATCGGAGCTCCCAAAGGCAGAGGCCCATTTGCCACTGTCTTCTCTTTCCTTCTTGTGGGGTCCTTCCCAAGGAAGGTGCAGATTCCAAGAAGGCAGAGCAGAGGGAAGAAAAGGAAGGAAAGCCAAGAGAAATGAGACTTCTGTAACACCACCAATAAAAATACCTCCAAATGGATAAGAAGTATAAGGTATCTTCAAAAAGAAAACGACAATGTTTATTCGTAGAGTTTGCTTTATTAAGATCATTTAGATATATAAAGGAAGATGAAAACAGAAAGACGTGCTGTAATCCTGGATAGGAATAATCTTGGGGTGCTAAATTGTCACTTTTTTTGAAATTAGTTTATAAACTTATAATCCTAGTGAACCTATACCTAAATAAAAATATTTAAAAGTAATTATGAAAAAAATGATTAAACTTAATTGTGTTCTACGGCAGAGCCAGGAAATTTTTAAAGGACTACTGATGTAGACAAATACCACATGTTGTCATTCATATGGGGAAGCTAAATAAGCTGATCTCATGTAAGCAGAGAGCAGAATAGTGCTTACCACAGGCTGTAGAAGGGATGGCACAGTAGTGAGGGGTTGGTTATCGGGTATAAAAATACCAATAAGAGGAGAAATAAATCTTAATGTTCTAGAGCTCAGTAGGAGCTCAGTTAAGAATAATAATACATATTTCAAAAGGAAGGATTTTAATGTTCTCAATACACAGAAATAATAAATATTTGAAGTCACAGATATGCTGATTACTCTGACTTGTTCATTATACACTGCATGCATGTATTATCACACTGTACCACACAAGTACATTATGTCAATTACAAATTTTAAAATAATAAAAAGCATACTGATGAGTGAGACCTTGCCCAGTAATTTTTTTAAGGTTATGAGAACCTAGTATTATGGAAGAATCATTCATTCATCAAACATATTGTCATCCTACTGTGTAAGGAGCACCATTCCAAACAGCGGCAGTGAGTACAGCTTTAATTAAAACAGATAAATTACCTTCCTGAGTGTGGAGTCTAAAAGGGAAAAGGATCAACAGAACAAATTAAAATTCTACCAAAATAAACAGTTCAGGGAAAAAAAATTTGTATGTAAGAATTCAGGGGCAGCGGATATAATTTAGTGCCAGAGCACTTGGTAGCAGGAGGCCCAGGGTTCAATTCCCAGCACCAAAAAAGAAAAGAGAAAAAAAAAAAAGAATTCTGGATATGAAAAAAGTGACACTTCACATCAATGAAGAGTTAATTATTCAATAACGTATAGCATGGGCTTCCCGTCTGGAAAAGAATGAATAGGTATACATGGAATAAAACAAAAGTATTAAATGACAGACGAATATTTTTGTTTCATGGAACAGAAGCCCCTCCCCACCAATAATAACGTCAAAGACTCAAACACAGAGGGAATGTTTTATGTCTGTCCATGTGAACGTGTAACATTTCTACACAGTCAGGAAACATGCTTAGGTATCAAACACAAAATTTAAAAATACAATGGGCTGGGGTTATATAGCTCAGTGACACAGCACTTGCCTAGCATTCCCAGAATAGAAAAGCAAAATTAAAAAGCAAAAAAACAGCAAACTGCATAAAAATATTTGAGTTTTCCAAATGCAAATTTAAACAACCCTATCATTTGCACCTCTCAGAAGGTTAAAGTCAATACTAACATCCAGAGTTGGTGTGGGTCTATCAGGCACTCTATCATGCCAAGTGTTTACATAAACGGCTACTTTTTTGGAAGGAAATAAAATAGGCATATCCAAAGTCTTACAGTACCCTTGACCTAGAAATTTCACTGGAAGAGATTTAGGGAATGACACTACAATCCAAAAATATGTGAAGCCTGATGACCTGTATCACTTAAAATATAAAAACAAAACAACCCCCCCCAAAAGTCTAAAGGATTAAATATAACACAACTATACTTTCCCTCACATTAAAATTATGATGCCAGCCGTTTAAAAAATTTGTATAAGTAGATGTATTCAACATATTAAATTTTTAGAAAAGTTTATGCTATGTTTTTTGAGTGGTGGTTACACAAACTGGAGCTTAACATTCGTGCGCTGCAACTTGCCAAATATATCTCATAACTCAATTTTAAAAAGAAAATGGAAAAGATATATTCATATTTGTTTAAAACTCAAGTGTTTCTAGATGTATACACATATGCCAACCGACATGCGGATCTTGACATATTTTGAATGATTCTGTTCTTCTAAATGTTCTAGTTGACCCACAATGAACTTCTAAGGGGAAAAAAATGCTTGAGGACCCCCTCTCCCGGAGAACCGGGCACAAGGCGGGCCTCCCCGTTCTTCTAGAGGTGGGTCCAAGGGAGTCCACGCCCGCACCCCTCGGAATCCGGGAGCAGAGGGCGGGTCCTCGAGAGGTGTTCACACAAAGAACGGGAGCAGGGAGACCCCGGACCAGCACCGCCAGCACCCCTACCTGCCCGCCGCTCCAGCGCCGCGGCCCCGCTCGGAGCCTCCCGAGACAGGTGCGAGGACGGCGTCCCGGACACCAGGCGTCCCCAGCGGCCAGCCCGGGGCGTGAGGGGCGCACCTGCAGCTCGGCGGCCCGCGCTCTTCAGGGCCTGAGCCGACGGTTCCCGGCGCACCCGCGGCCGGCCCCGCCCCTCAAGCCGCAGAGGCCTCACCCTGCAGGCCGGGCTCCTCCCGTGGGAGCCGGCGAGAACCGCCGCCAGAACGCTCGCAGCGCCACACTCACCTCGCGCCCAAGGAGCCCGCGGGAGACAAGGGCGGACGCAGCCGCACCCGGCAGGTCGGACTACATTTCCCACAAGGCTGCGGGGCTGCGCTGCGGAAGCCCGGTGCGCACGCGCGGGGCCGCAAGGGTAGACAATTAGGGCCGCTACAAACTGTAAGCTTCCCACCGTGACTCTTGTATTTGGTAAGGTCGCCTAACGGGAGTGGACCTGAGGGGCCACCTTCTTATTGCTGCCCCTCTTTAGAGGTCCTCAGAGAGTGGATGGGGCAGACAATCTTGGTTAAGCCTCGCTTTTCCTCATCTGAATTAAGGGCCCCTCATGCACTCCCTAAGATGGGAGCATAAGGACATAAGGCAGTGACAAACCAGAGGTGTGGGCATTTCATGAGCATGAATGGTGGCCCCTGTACCCAGCTCAGTGTCAGGAGACACTCTCGGTCCTTAAAAATTACCACTGTTTAGAAAGCCAGCAAAATCTCTATTAAACGTTTGCACTATTCTCAGGCAGTTTCAATTGGATCTGCTACTTTGGAACTTGGAGAAGTGTATGACATCTGTGGGGACAACAATATAATCTCTTCGATTGTAACAGTTGGTTTTCTAAAATTAATTGCTAATTTCCACTGCCCCCCACATATTTTTTTACGATGAATAAGACAAGTGGGACCAAAGATCCAAGTTCCAAAACATTGTGCTTCCAAACTATCTTTCCCCGGGACCTTGCGCTTTCGCGGAAGGTGGCGGAACCACTGAGCTAAATTCCCGGATCCTTCCAAAATATCTTGATGTTGATTCTGCACAAAGAGCCAACCAGTTGCCCTACCTGTGCCACACACTACAGAAGCCGGTTATTTTCCTCTTGTTCTGCCTTTTTTTTTTTCCTGTGACAAAAACAATACCCTAAACTAGATTTTTATGCAGGCTTCTAGAGACCTCATTTTGAATAGGCCTCCTCCTCCTGGGCCTGCTAAACCCAATTCTAGAAAGAATAATGTTAAGTCTCCCACCCTTTTGCTGAGCAAATTCCTTATCCCCCACTATTATGCTTATCTAAAATGTCCCCCCCCCCAAAAAAAAGGCTCATTGAATTGAAGGTTGGGCTGCCAGCTGATGGCCTTTTGGGGAAATGATTGTCTCATGAGGGCTTTAACTTCATCAATGGATTAATGAATTAATGGATGAAATCGATGGATTAGTCCATTGATGAGTTCTTTTTTTTGGTACCGGGGATCCAACTCGGATCCTTCCGCTTGTGAGGCAGGTGGCGGAACCACTGAGCTAAATCCCTGGCCCGATGAGTTCATATTTTGATGGTATTATTGGGAGGTGACGAAAATAGGACATGGAGCCTTGAAGGGAGTGGATCATGGAGGCATGACCTTGGGGACCATATCTGGTCCCCTGACCCTTCTTCCTGTTTCCTTCTTGTTTCCTGGCTTCCATGAGGTCAGCAGCTTTATTGTGCCATGCCCTTTCTCCATTATGTTTCTGCCTTATCACAAGTCTGAGAATCCAGAGCCAACTGACCAGGGACCGAAAACTCTGAAACCATGAGACAAAACTAATGTCCCATAGAGGCAAAATGGTGCTGCACAGGCCAGCATCGGACCCCCTCCCCCATTAACGGCAGCCTCTGAAGCCAGATAAGCGGCCAATGAGGGGACAAGGCTGAGATATGAATCACATCGGCACTGAAGCATAAGACACAAAAAAGTCTTTTTCTCAGCAGTAAAAAGTTGCTTATAGCAACATACTGATATCCATTAAGCTGTTACGGAAATTTGATGGTTTTGTGCTTGATGCACGAATGCCTTGTTCTCTTACTAGCTTTTCTGCAGAAGCGACTATTCCTGTGCATTCAGCCACGGCCCTCTGCCCGTATTCCATTTATACCTTTGTTCCTTGTTCATTCAGTAAAATTCGAGAGCTGGTGTTGATAACTGCCCTTTGCTCCTCGGAGCAATTGGCCATCCCAGTGCCCTTTTACAACTGCAGTTTTCTCTTGGTTTCATTTTCAGCTGTGCGCCACATCACTGAGCAGGAGACTGAACCTTTCACGAGGGTCTTCAGTAACTGGGGACCCTGATACGTCATGGTGGTGGAGTATGGTGGAAAAAGGCTGCCTAACTCGTGGATGCCGGGAAGCAGAAAGAAAGCGGAAGACGCAGAGGGGAAGGGACCAGGGATAAGACTATACCCTTTAAGGTTATGTTGAATGTGTTATTTTTCTCTTTCACCTCTTTCAAATTTTTCTTTTAACTTCAGTTTTCAGAAGTTTTACTATGATGTGTTTTGGTGTAGATATCTTTGGGTTTATGCTTTTGGGGGTTTGCTCAATTTCTTGAATCTACAGGTTTATATCTTTTGCTAAATTGAAAGTTTCATCCATAGAACTTCAAAAACACTTTAGCTCACTCATTCCCCTCTCCCTCCTGATCTCTGATGATAAAAATGTAAGATCTTTTGTTATAATCTCTCAGGTTCCTGAGTCTGTTCCCTTCCCTTTTTTTAGGTTTTTTTAAATCTATAATTAAGTAATTTTTATTGTTCAATCTTCAAATCCACTGATACTTCCTTGTCCATTCAGTTTTGCTGTGAGTCCATGCAGTGAGTTTCAAAATTATGGTTACTGTATTTCTTCAGTTGTAAAATTTCCATTTGTCTTTTCTTTATCCCTTCGATTTCATTTCTGAGATGTTCAGTTTTTTCACTGAGACTTAATTGATTTCAAGCATTTTCATAATTTCTCAAGTATTTTATACTTTATCAGCATTAAAGTCTTTGTCAGATAATAACACAGTCACTAACTTGTATCTACTGTCATTTTTATTTTATTTAAGTGATCTTCCTGGTCCTTGGTGTGATGAGTATCTTTCAGTAAAACCTGAACATTTTTAGTATTATATTATGAAATAATGGATTTTATTTGAACCTTCTCTTTTATTGGCCTTACTTTGATACTGTCCCAGCAGAGGCAGAGGAGGTTCTACGTAATTGTGGTCTGATGGGTACAAGAGGAAGTCTTTCACTTGGCCTTTCTGACGCCTGAAGAGGCAAAGGTCTCCTGTTTATTGCTTGCTGTGGTGAGAGTCTCAGCTTCTCATGGGGTCTTCGCTTGCACCACTATGACTGGGAGGAGCAAGACTGCTTTTTTGCTGCTCCTTATTTTGCCTCCATTGACACCGTGGGTTGAAATGTAGCCTCATTATTACTGGACAGTGGTAAAAGTTCTGTGCACTCAGGCTTCACTGAGACTGTCCTATCAGGGAAGGGGAAAATGCTGTCTTCTTACTGGGTAAAGGTTTCAGAAAGCTAGGTTCCCCATATAGTCTTCACTGTTCTTGAGGGGATGCAGCAGATGCCTATTACCAGCCAGTGTGGATGAATATCCTAGTTCTTGGCCTGCTCATGTATTACCCAGCTGGGTCTTTATGGCCCATATTTACAGCCTGGCAAATATAGTCTAGGCTTTCCCATGGCCTTTGCAAGTGTGTGTAGTGATAGGATCATCCTTTTCTGTTGTTTGGGTGTAGTGGTTATTCTCTAAATGTTTTTGATCTCGGTCGCTGGCCCTTTCTTGGTCATTTGGGTAGAGAAAGGAAGCTTTGTTAGGGCTTTTTGTCTCTGCCCTTTGTTGTTTCTGGGATCACAATTTTTTCAGCTTGAAGTCTGGGATATATAAAGCAAAAAGAATCATTAAAATTTTATGTTTATTTTATATACAAGGTACAGGGATTTTTACATGTACTTAGAGAAATAGGAAAAAGTACATTTGTCTACGCCATCTTCCTAAAACAATTTGACTTTTAGATTGAAAACTTAATGCATAATTATTTATTTTATCCAACAATACTGGTTGTTAGTTATGTTTGTCTTGTTGCTGAGACAAAATACCTGGCACCCAGAGTTAAAGGGGAAAGGGTTTATTTAGCTCAGTTTGTAGAGGTTTCAGTCGATAATCAGCTAGCTCTAAAACAGGGATGGCAAACAGGCATCACAGAGGCGAAACGTGGTGTGCACAAAGTAGCAAAGGTAGCAAAGGACCTTAACATTTTTCTGCCCCTTTTATCTTATTCAGACTACTTAGGGTGGGTAGCACTCACACTCTTACTCCTAGTGCCCTTGGGCCTAGCCCCACTGTGAATCAATCACACACTCTTACATTCAGCCACCTAGAAAAAAAATCATGAGGCTTTGAGGGGGGAGCATCTAAACACAAGCAATAACACTAGTATATAGCAATATTGTTACTAAAAACATGATGTAAACAGTATTTCTTTGGAGTTTTTGTTCTCAACTCATCTTGACATATCTATACACAAATGCATTATGATGAACATTTAAAATTTTGAGTTGATCTTTACAATTAAGAACCATAAAAAAGGATATTAAATGATATGGTAGAATTTCTAGAGTTGAAAAAGTCAGGGACAATGTAACTCAAAACGAAATGGGGACTGGAAAACAGATCTCTTGACTACGTTGAACGTTCTCATTGAAAGTTGTACTTTTATATGGTACTACTGAAACAACTGATTTTTATAACCTGAGACAGACTGGCCAATGATGCTAATATATCTTCTGTTTTTGAAAGACTAATTACTTTGATTCTGAAAAGTATAAACATGTCAGATGTAATTAAGAATTCTTCCATCTGTGGTGTTCAGCAAAATACCAGGACAACTACAGGGCACTAGGAAAAGAACTAGCCTCTTTTCCCTTCTCACTAGGAATATTTTTTTACAGACTCTCAAACTCCTATACCCAAGAATCAATCCTTCTACCAATTTCTCAAGCCAGTTCACAAATCACATTTGAACTGTTTGCTCCATCAGTTTCCTCCTAAAACAGTCTTCAAATTGGCCACTCACTCTTCAGAAATATCTATTAGTACCTTCAGGATCAAACTTCTACAGTCTTAGGAATACAAAGATCATTCAAGGCCTCTGACAGCCAAACCCTAGCTTTTATTTCAAATATTAATTTTCTTTCCTCTTCTATGTCAGGAAGGTCAGTCTTCCTACAAATTCCTATAGATGTTGCACTCCGTCTTCCTCTGAGCCTTTTGCTCCTGCACCACTCCTGGCCTTGTCTTCTCCTTCCTTTCCAGACATTACTATTCTATCCATCCTTCATATCTGGATGAAAAAAATTCCTTTTAATCTAATTCTTGCAAGACAACCCTGGTCACTTCAATCAGGTTTCTATTTATTAAGAAACCTGATCTTATACATACAAACACCTGCATGATGATACGTTTTGACCTAGTAGGATTGATTTCAGGTATGCAACCTCAAAATTAAAACAATACAATGCTCTATAATGCAAAAAACAATATGATAATTTCAATCAATACAGAAAATGGATATGACAAAAATATTTATTACAAAAATTCATAACACACAAGGAATACAAGAGAATGTCCTTATCTTGACAAGTATCCACCAACAAAGCTAGTATCATACTAAATGGATTAATATTGAATATTATCATTTCTATTCAACATTATACTGGCCCATGTTTATCTAGGACTGCAATGTAAGAAACAAAGGAATCATCATTGGAAAAGGAAAACTAAAATAGTAATTTTTTTTATAAATAACATGATTACATATGCAGAAAATTCAAAATCATCAATAAACTATTAGAAACAACTGAATTTAACAAGGTTGCTATATACCAGGCCAATATACAAAAATAAACTGTGTATCTATATACTAAGATGGAAAGTAGTTTAGGAGTTTTGTTTTGTTTTGTTTTTGTTTTTGTTTTTTGGTACCGGGGATTGAACTCAGGTTCTTGTGCTTGCACAGCAGGCGGCGAAACCACTGAGCTAAATCCCCAGCCCAGATGGAAAATAGTTTAAAAATATTTCCAATACTACAATGAGCACATCATGTCCTCTCAGTGCCTTTATGACACTGCCTAAGCTTGTCCCCCTTTCCATAGATCTTCACATACCTAGTCAACTGCTATATTTCAGTTTTAGTTGAGACATACCACTCTTTAAAGCATTATTTTTCTCACTGAGTAGCTTTAAAACTTTAATTCATCAGCAAATTCTTTCCTTAAGCCCTTCAGACCACATTTCAAATATACAAGTGATATAGGTAGAACATTTTAAATGAAACAACTGTTAGAAATAAAGCCATCCTTTCCTTTAAAAAATTCTCTAAAGCAGATTTAAACTCATTATCTTATTATTTTAAAGCACCCAAATATCCAGTGCTACCATTATTAACATCTTACAGATGAGATCTTTTCTACCATAAAAAAAAAAGTCAGCAGGCTGGGCTTGTGGATTTAAGTGGTCTTTGACATCACAAAAACATCTTTTATATTGTTGCCAGAAGTTTCTTATTAAAAACCTCTAATTGGCACCATAAATTTCAGAATGAAATTCAAACTTAGTACAGAAAGACCTTTTGTTACCTACCCTCTGCCTCCTGCTGCTTGACAAACCATGCTCATTACTTTTTGTAACAGATTTCCTACAAATGAGCCATGCTGTCATCCATCCACTCACATCTTTGGATACATGGTTTCACCTATTTAGAACACTCCTTTCACTTTTGAAGAATTTCAGTTATTCTTCTAAAATGTCCCAGGTATCACTGCCTCTGGGACACTACATCGTCCTTCCGGAATCCCTTGACTAGTCTTCTAATTCCTTCTCTCTACATCTTGTGTAAATCCCTATCTTTGTTCAACTACATAGTATCATCACTAATTAGACCCATTTTCTCCATGAAAATCACATTACCATAACTTTTACTACCCATTATTCCTTTTAACTCCTACTTGCACACCTATTTCATTTAATAGTTGAAGATGGCCAGTTTCTTTCTTCCATACAATTTCTATTGCCGAGGGTAGAATCTGGCCCAAATGAAGGCCTAAACTCACATTTACTGAGTAAACTAGATCCAAAGGTATTAATTATTTTTTTTCTTTTGCAGTCTGTAATTTCCCAAAACTATAAAACCCCAAGTGAATAAAAGAACTTTATTCACTAATTCATTCCTTTTTCAAGACTTTGTCACATGTGCTCTCTTTTAAAAACTATCAGGATTTATTTTGCAACAAACTAAAAACTATAGCTTTAATATTGAAGTGATTGGCTAAACAATCTAAAAGTTTGTTTAAATTATCTAACATTACTATTTAGAGCACAAGTATGGTTTTCTAATAAGTGACTCTAATAAAATTTTTAGAACAAAATTAAGAATTGTTTAAAGTGTTTGAGACATTTGGGTATCTTTTGACAGAACAAAAGGGAAGGTAACAGATTTTTCTGTCTCTTTTTAAATGAAAACCATGTAAAAAGGTTGAGAATAGGTTAGAAAGCGTAAATTCCAGACATTGAGGTAGTTTGCAGTTTGTTTTCCTTTTATTTGGTCCTATGCTCTAAAAATGCATTTACTTTTAAGATCAGTTCTTTTGTTATTACATTAGCTTTAATAACTATGCTAGCAGTTCATACAGGTTTCTGAAAAAAATTAGCAACCCTGAACCCCAATTTTTCTCCTCTTTACATAATGCAGATATTGCATAATGCTGATAAAGACAGAAAAAACCCATTTTCATCTTACAAATGGCCCATGTCAATATCTGCAACTATGAGGTGTCTGTCATAGGATGTTTTAAAAAGTGACTAACAGGTATAAAAAGTTTTCACCATAATCATTACATAGACAAGGTTTTTCCGTGGAAATCAGTATCTGATGAGGACTAAATTAAAAAGTTTCCTCATACTCATTACTTTAAATAAATCAATTTCAAGTATGTATTTCTGATAAGCTTTGGTTTAA
Organism: Heterocephalus glaber; assembly: GCF_000247695.1. Next base: position 41,908,348 of record NW_004624733.1, on the reverse strand, counting down.
GGCTTTCACAGACGCAAATCTGCTTTCAGGGAGTCCTCTTCAATATGAATTTTATAATGATTAGTAAGGGATGACCTCTGGCTGAAAAGTTTTCCACATGCATTACATTCATAGGGCTTCTCTCCAGTATGAATTCTTTGATGTGCAATAAGTGAGGAGCTTTGTCTAAAAGTTTTTCCACATGTATTACATTTAAAGGGTTTCTCTCCTGTATGAATCCTCTGATGTTGAGTAAGAGCAGCACTCTGGCCAAATGACATCCCACATTCTAGACATCGATAAGGTTTCTCTCCAGTATGAATTCTTTGATGATTACTAAGGGATGAGTTACATCTGAATGTTTTCCCACACTCGCTACATTTATAGGGTCTTTCACCAGTATGCATTCTTTGATGTTGAATGAGAGCTGAACTTTGTCTGAAGGCTTTCCCACATACCTTACATTTACATGGTTTCTCTCCAGTATGAATTCTCTCATGAATAATAAGAGTTGAATGGGAACTTAAGGCTTTGCCACATTCATTACAATTATACAGTTTTTCTCCAGTATGAATTATTCGATGTCTATTGAGTCGTGAGATAGAAGTGAAGCCTTTTCCACATTGATTACATCTGTAGGGCTTTTCTCCAGTGTGAATTCGTTCATGTTGAATGAGTGATGCACTCTGACTGAAGGCTCTCCCACATTCACTACATTTGAAAGGCTTCTCCCCAGTGTGAATTCTCTGATGATAACGAAGGGATGAGCTGGACTTAAAGCTGTTACCACATTCATTACATAAGTAGGACTTCTTTCTGAGATGAAGCCTCTGACCTCCTGGAAGGGAAGTGGTACAACTGGATGGCTTCCTGCCTGGATTATATTTATGAGGATTTTCTCGAGCATGGATTTTTTGATGTATAAAAAGGCCAGATCTTCTGCCAAAGGATTTACCACATTCTTTACATCTATAGGATTTCTCCACAGTGTGGGTTCTAAGGTGCTTACAAAGGGATGCACTATGGCTAAAGGCTTTCCCACATTCTTTACATATGTAGGGCTTCTCTCCAGTATGAGTTCTTTGATGTTGAATAAGAGCTGAACTTTGGCTAAAGGCTTTTGAACATTCTCTACACTTAAATAATTTTTCTCCACTATGGTTTTTCTCATGTTTACGAAGGGAAGAATTGTGAATGAAAGCTTTTTCACATGTATTACATTTATAGCGTTTATCTGCTGTCTTGATTTTTGGTCGGTTAAATGAATTTGAATTCTTCTTGAAGCTATTTCTTTGTACTTCATATTTTAAGGGTATTTTTTCTCTAGCAATCCTTTGTGTCTTAACGACAACTGATTTCAGGCTGATGTTTTGGCCAAATTCAAAATTGTTATGGCATTCACCTAAAGCAAGAATTTTCATATGGGTTACTGAAATTATTTGCAAACTTTCATTTTTGTCCCACTGTTTTTTAAATTTGTCCTCAGATATGCAGGGTCTTTCTGGTATGAGGTCCCAGGGTTCATCTTTTTTTAGTCTCTTCCTTATTAGCCCCTGAAGAGATGAGTCTTTAGTTTGAGTTGTCTTTGTGGTTTGAAGACTGCTTTTACATGCTAGAGAGGAAAAAGAAAATGCCAATGATTGCTGTGATTAGCTGAAATAAGTTTGTAGAAGGTATATTAATGATAAATAAGGATTTTTCTATGTGTCTAAAATATGGTAGCATGGGAAAAATAGGAAAATAACATTTAATTAAATGATAATGAGCAATGGCTCTACTACTGGAGTAAACAAAAGAATAAAGCAAGGTTATTTAAGGAGCATGAGCATAACACGAACGATCAGTGGGATGAAAAGAGAAATTAGAGAAGTATGAATTGAGAAATGTAGCCTGGTATCCAAAGCCTAAGATTGCCTCACCAACTATCTGATTTTTAAATTATTTTTATTCTTGAATGTCTTGCATCCCTTTCCTACGTGAGAAGCTCCTCCACAGCCTTCAGATTTATTTCCATGTTACCTTCTCTGTGTACCATTTCCTGACTCTGAGCTCCAATAATTCATGCCCCTCTTCTAAATATAGCACTTTTACAACATACAGTTAAATCACAGAGAAAATTTTCAGCTCCACTGGAATCTTTTAAGACCACGGTTGTATATGTGGTCTGTCATTGATGAAAACATCATACAGCGCAGGACTATAGTATATGTAAAGAAAAAATTTATCTTGGAGATGCTGAGAAAGGCTGCAACAAAATTCTACACTGCTGACAACAAAACCACTTCAGAAAACAGGATTGAGGAATACCTCCACAAAATGGTATAATTTATACACCTTAGACCTTAAGCTAGTATCTTATTTAGTGAAGAAGCACTGGATGTATTTCCATTATGATCAAGGACAAAGCAAGACTATCTGTTATTTTCCCTAATACTCAACATTGAACTAGAAGCATTAAAAAAATGCAATCAGATTAAAGAAACCAACTAGAGACTTAAAATGGATAATGAGGAAGTAAAACTACCTCAATGTGCAGATGTGATACTGTATATGAAAAATCCCAAGGAATCAATGAATCACTGAAGTAATAGGATATGAAACTGGCACACTAAAATCAATACCCATCATTTACAAAGAAAGAGAGGAGCAAATTTGCAAGAAATATGAAGGCCAGGCATGGTGGCACACTCCTGTAATCCCAGCATTTAGGCTGAGGCAGGAGGATCGCCATGAGTTTGAGGCCAACCTGGGCTACATTGTGAAGTCGAGGGCAGCCTGTACCTAGCGAGACTCTGTCTCAAAAAAAAAAAATCTATATGAGAAACATGTTATGAGCATTTTGAATAACATTAAACTACACACAAAAAATGGAATGACCTCTCATATTCTTGCATAGAATAATTAAAGGTCATAAAAATGTCAGGGGATAAAGACAAGAAGTTCCATGGCAGGCATCCGACAGAGGCCCTTGGAATCAAGGGACAACACGGGTTTTGTCCTGCGAATAACAGGGTTCTGACTACCCACTGCTCCTTGGTACCACAGAGGTGGAGACGTACAGGCAGGACACCACTGTTGCAATCTCCACTGGCTGAGATAGCGTCCAAAGGAGTTAAGCAACAGTGCCTAATCCCCGCAAACCCTACCTTTTTCGTTCTACTTTTGGGAGTCAGACAACTAAGGATAAGGACACTGAAAAGCACCTAGGTCCACTGGAGGATTTAGAAAGTCATCATGCTTTTCCAAGGAAAGACAGGGTCAGAAAAGGCATGAGAAACCCTTTGGTTTATGCCTCAGGTTAATTACTGGCAAAGAGACACCCTGCAACTATATATATAAAAAAAACCCCAAAATTAAATCAACAACAACAGAAAAACTACCCCAAACTCTAGATGACCCAGGAAAGGAAGAAAATCTGATTTCCACAGTTATAACAATGTAAGATTAAAATGCCTACTTTTCAACAAAAATCATAAGGAGTTTTTTAAAAAGGAAAAGTATGGTCTGTTCAAAGGAAAAAAATAAATAGAAAATACTCATGAGAAAAGATTAGATGGTGGCAGATGACGCAAAGACTAAGACAACTGTCATAAAGATGCTCAGAGAGCTAAAAGATATAGAAAAGACATAAAAATTAGGAACAAAATTAAAATATGAATAAAAAATAGAACACATAAAGAGAAACAAGAAATTCTGGAGAAACTCTGTGCTGCATGGCTGTCATCCCAGCAGTGGAAGAGACTCAGGCAGGAGGACTGGGCTACTTAGTGAACTCGTCTCAAAATGAAAAACAAAATGGGCTGGGAATGTAGCTCAGTGTGAAGCTACTGGGTTGAATGCCCAGTACTTAAAAAAAAAAAAAAAAAAAGAAAAGAAAAAAGAAATTTAGAAATTTAAAAGAAAATTTCATTTCAGGTATTCCAAAGATTTGAGCAGACAAAAGAAATCTGCAAACTTGAAGGCAGAATAATTAAACTCACTGTTCTGAAAAACAGAAAGTAAAAAATAGTGAAGGAAAGTATATAGAATCCAACACCCCCAACATCAGTCAGTAACCCACTCATGGCTTTCCTTCAGGGCTGTTTCCTAGAACTGAGGAAGAGAGACCTGACCCCATTCCCAGGGGCCCCAGCCCTACTTCCTGTTCAGTCTAATCCCTCTCACACTCACTTCTCTCATCTCTCAGGGGCTCTGAAGATGGGGCACAGGGTAAGACTCTTTCCTTTTGCTCTGATCATTCCCCCACACTCAGAGTATAGCTAGTGACCAGACTGCTACCTAATTCTTGAAGGCTTCCATGATGCCTGCATTCTATTTGCGTTTCTGTAGCCTCCCTGATCTCTGGCACCGGCTACACAATTAGGGTATTTTTTGCAAATGAGGGTTAAAAAGACAGACATCTGTAGGTGCCATCTCAAATGCTATCACCTGAGATTTAGGAGCACTCAAAACCTGGGCTGGCAGGACAAGGTAATATGTCCTGTGGTCCTCCCTGACCCAGGCATGAGGGGCTATGGCTAACTGTGTGGAAGTGACACAGCCCACCTTTTCACACCTCTCCTGCACACCTTCAGGCACCCCAGGTAGCTGTAGCCTTCTCTGCAGTGAAGGCACCTGGGCCTGGCTCCAGGCTACTTGGGACTGCTCAGTCCTGTGCAGCTCCCAGGTCCTCAGACCAAATCCTGTGATCAGCCCAGGATTGGTGGTATCTGGTCCCATTGCTGCCTCCTGCAGCCTCATCTACTCTTCTTCTCACTGGACACTGGCTCCCCATATCAGAATAATCACACCGGCCATTTCTGAGGCTGGACTGATTCTCCACATGCTCAAACCCCTACCCTTCCTCAGAAAATCCTTGGCTGCTGCCACTTCGTTGCTCTCAGAGCACTTTGTCTTTCCTCTGCTCTCACTAGAAATTGCTCTTCCACACCCTAAGTGTGCATGGCATCTTCACTCTTATCTTCCACACTGGTCTGTAAGGCATGAGCACAGGGCCCAGTCTCACCATGTCCAATGCTGGCCTCTGGGTCCTTGGCACGAGGTTACTCAGCACATACGAAAGGAGAGCCAAGCTATGGGCAGGGTGCAAGCCTCAGTCCTCCAGCACCAGAGATTTCCTACTTACAAAGCCCTTATCCCCAAAGGCCACAATGACGACCTCTCCCAGTTCTCTGCTCTGTTCATTTTACCTTAAGCTCAGTCACAGATTCCTCTTTCTTAACTACCTGGAAAACACTGGTTCCTGGGATTCTTTCCTCTGCTCTGTTCTCTCACCTGGTCAGCTCAAAGCTGAAAATGCCACCTTCACAGTGAGGGATCCTTGACCTCCTCCTGGGAGTCCCAACCCGTCCCTTTCCCTTATACACCTGCCCATCTGTGATCTCCAAGTACTTCACTCACATCTCAAATGAAAGTCGCCCTGCACTGACCTCCTCCTGTGCCCTTAGCAAGCTAACTCCTCCTTGTCCCCCATCACCCCCACAGGGTGCAGCTTCTAGCTTACAAGACAGAAATGGGCTCTGGGAGGCTTCTCACCTACTTCCCACCTTTACTGCTACCATCCTGTTGGGAGCCTTGCCTTCTGTCACGGCTGGGATCTGAATATCCCCTAACAGTCTCACGTGCTCAGATGTGAGGCTTTTGGAAGGTGACTGATCGTAGGGAAGCGTATGGATTCTGGCCTTCCTCCTGCCAGCACCCTCCAGTTCTGTGCTCTCACAGCACTTTGTGCCTTTCCCTCCTGGTCTTCCACAGAATTTGTCATGCCACACCCTGGGTGTCTGGCGTCTTCACCTCATCCTGCACAGTCCGCCTTGCGCTCCACGAGGGCAGGACCTGCATCTCCTCCTGCCCCGCCAGCACCTGGCACAGTGCTCACTCAGCATTGTGAACAGACAAGTGGTCAGGGAAGGTACAAGCTGGGCCTCCAGCTCCAGAGCCTCCAGGATAACCACCCTCAGCCTGGGAGAGCCACAGTAGCCGCCTCTCCAGTCCCCTCTGCCACTTCTCTCCTCTGACCACGGCACCTCAGGCCCAGTCACAGATTTCGCTTTCTTAACCACCTGGGAAATGCTGGTTCCTGGGATTCTGTCCTCTGCTCTGTTCTCTCACCTGGTCAGTTCAAGGCTGCAAATGCCACCTACACACCGAAGGCTCCCTGACCATCCCATGAGTTCCAACCCATCTTTCACTCACCTGCCCACCAGCGATCTCTACCGGGAAGGCCATTCACATCTCAAAGGAAAGCC